>JASANF010004345.1:0-25249 GCA_030248245.1 Trissonchulus sp. WLG1_4 | reverse complement strand
AGCTAGATTTTTGGCTAGCTTAGTCTAACTAAACTCAACCCTAAGTGTGAGATTACAGAAGGTGCTCGATTCAACCGCAGTTTAAGTTCACCTGCAAGTCATCCTTTCTCAGCAGCCGACAGGCTTTCAGCATCTCCTGTGGGTCGTCGCTGACTTTCCCGTCCTTGTCCGGAAATATCACGGCACAGTATGCCCCGTCAACCTGTAATAGCACTGATAACTCGATTTAGTGTTAGACCAGCTATACTGTACACAGCAGCGTGCAGTCTACGTAGACTGCACAGTGCACAGCCGGTTGGAATCGATTTAGAAGTCACTTATAGCACTGGTGGTTGCGCTATGTGTCAAACCCGGTACAGGTGCACTCGTGCGTGTCGCGTCCTCGCTATGCGCCTCCTCTCTGGCGCTCACCCCCCCCCCCCCTCAGCCCACACACCACACACACACACCAGTAGGTGACTGACCATGACGACCTGTCCGGTGACCAGTGGCTTGGCCTCGTCCACAAAGACTACGTCCTGCAGCTGCCAGGCCTCCTCTTTGGCGCCCCCACAGCCCTCGTCACGCAACTCACTCCCTTGTCGTTTCATTCTCTCTAAAACAATAACACAAAACCATAGATGTGTGTAGATAACAGGTCCAATTTTGCAAGAGTATCTTGTGTATCAATTTGACATCGTCGTAACCCGCCCCCCCCCCCCGTCACTAGTGGCCTTACTGCGTAGCTGGGCACAGATTCCCCTGGCGGACGGCTGGAGGGGGTCGTCCAAGTCGTGCGGCAAAGCAGAGCCCCGGCTGTTGTCGTCCTCGCTGGCCCCCTGCTCCCCCTGCGCCCCTTCGGCCTCGCTACCACCCTTCCTGAAACAACAATAATTGATTTCTAAGATTCTTTGACTTTATCGTCAAATTAATATTATTCTCAAAATGTAATCATGTAACTCATCCCTATCTATGGCACACATGTAAGGGGATCTCAAATCGGAGAAGCCAAGCCTCAATGGCCAGATTTTCAGGACCATCCACCAAGATCGCTCAAAAGACGCAAAAATTCACCAAACACCAAAGTATTCAAAAAAAAGGTGCTATTATTTAGCTGTTTACCCTGAGATTTTCGAAATTCCCCCCGGCCCCTGGATTTCGGGGGTCCCCCTAATACATGTATGGATGGCTGAAATCTGTCTTACGTAGCGGCGGTGGCAGCGCCTTGTTTTGGCTGCAGCTCGCTGGGATGGCGTATTTTGAAGCGGCAAGTCTCGGTGAGCGTCCAGGCGGATTCCATGAGGGTGCCGACCTGGGGATAGCCGTTGACCGTCGTGAACCCAATGCTGCCCGCCTGGTGTAGGGGGTTCGACCGCAGACGCACCTGAAATACACCCCAACCCCCGAATAAAAACTGGGCATTTTCCTGTCCCCTAAAAAACTCGGGGCCCATAAATTAAGGCGGTAGTAACGTTTTCGACAGTTTTGCAGGAGTAAAACTTGACAACTTACGATTAATTTTCAATCAATAATAATAGTACGCATATTAGTTTAGAAAACTATAAACTATTATGAGATGAATGCTTGCTAAAATAGCTTGAAACAATCATTTTTAATTTTCACAGAAACTATTTTTCAGCCAGTTACGACAATTTTTTGTAAATTTTATGTTTAGCTAAACCAAAGTAGTAGCTAGTCAAAACGTCCCTTAAAAAAAGGAAAAAATGACACAATTTCAAAAACCCTCAATTTAGATGCCCAAACTTATCCCTCCGCGTTTCGCATTTTGAGATTACGTCACATTTAGGTAACAATTCTTTTTGAACTATAGTACATTACACAAAAGTTAGCAAAACATGACAACTACAAACTACTAGAACAAATTTGTTGAAAATGTGGGATAAATGGGCACACATAATATGTGTCTACCTTATACTAAAACTTCAAAATTTTTATTGGCTTACATTCTGCTTTACATCAAATTCACTCGCAGAATTCCGTAAAAATGTACTTCCGTGGACTAAATCTGTTGCAATCTTTTCATGCGTTATTTTACATGTTTTTTAGGTAATTTCTGATGTGTCAATTTTTTTATTTATTTTAATTCAGCGTATTGCGTGAAATAACAAGATTAAAAAATTTGTATATTTTCCAAAATTCGAAAAAATTCGCATTTGAAGGTTATTTAACTTGACGGTTAACTTATTTTCTGCATCATATAAATGCACCAAACTTAGCACTAAAATTTACCCTGTTATTGTCTGTGTTGGTGCAAAGAATACAGTTAGTTGGGATTAAACTGTCAATTTTACAAGCAAAACACGAAAAATGCAAAAATTCATGAAATTCTACTACTTTAACGGTGTCTGCTGACAAACTTGTTACAGATTTAAACTAAATAATGTGCATAGATGTAGTTTTAGCCAAGTTCTTTAACGTGAAAAAGACAGCTACGAGTCAATCAAAAGTTATAGCAAGTTACAAAAACTGTCGAAAACGTAACTATCACCTTAAAACAGATTAGAATCAGCATTATTGATTTGCTGATAACTTAATATGACATAATTAATACAAAATTGACTAACAGCAAAAATTTGTAAATCTTCCCGCTTGTACCCAAAATGTTGTACACAAGACAAGGATTGATATATACGTTACGTTACGAAATAATAATATAATTCGTTTAATCCATTCATCCATTTCAGGAATTAGCCCTCAGAGATGGCCAAAACTTGCTCAAAATAGCACTCTTATGTGATCTGGAAATTTTATCGAAAAAGACTTGCTACGGTTTCCACAAGCAGTCTTGTCCCAAAACGAATCTGAAAACGTCTAACACGCTGCGTAGGATTCACAAAAAGGTGCGAGTTGAGCGGCTTAGACTGAATCTATCGTTGAAAACTTCTTGGTGAATCCCTGTCTGCGTCGAATAACTCGAGATTACACCATACCCAAGGTATTGACCAAAAAACTGTATACCAGCCTACCACCTACTGAGACCCCCTAAGCTGCTGTACGTACGTGGCTTCCGAATGCAATCTCCGAAGCGTCGGATATGATCTGTTTCTTGAGACGCGCCTTGGTCCGCTCCCACTGTTTTCGTCGCATGGAAAATGGCAGGACACCCCTGAAAACAAGGACGCCACGCTTAGACCTACGCAGGAACATGATTTCGACTGATACAAACTCAAAGCGGTCCTTGACGATAAAGGGTATCATCTAGGAAGCAACTGCACACGGACCCCTGTTACCTTTCTACACAGTTACCAAAACTTCACTAATCAGTTTTTTCCTGTAACCCTTTAATGCGCACTGTCAACCTCAGGCACCCTACGTGATGTATAAAACTTGGCTAAATTATTCTAGTCAACTGATCTTCAAATAGTTTTTTCATGAATCGCAGATCTTTGCATTTTTCATGGATCAATTTTAGTCCTGCTGCTACACAACGAAACATATCTTTTAATGAGCAATAAAAAATGTGAAAAGTCAACTAGACACAACTGCAGACTGCTGCAACTCATCACAGCATCAACGCTCGATTCTACATCATTCTTGTGAAGTATAATGCTTCTGTAAAACATTACACCGACAGGTTTCACTAGTGTGATCAGTGTACTGACCACCAGTAGACGGCCGTCTTGCTCTGGACCAGGGCACAGGAGTTGACCGTGCCCGTACGGACGTCGGCCACTGGCTCCGGCACGCCCACGCAGGCCACGTCCAGCATCTGGCACACCTCCGGGCCTAGGCTCTCGTCTGTCAAACTCGCCACCTGAAAAACAAACAACAGCAGTCGCACTTGGGGTATCCATATCCATGGGTCAATATTCCATTTGTCCCACATTTTGGTACGCATATTCGGATATTCCCACAAACCCACCCCCTCCGTTTTCACTGTTTCCAAAACTTGGGTCTATAAATTCGGAACCCTTTTTCTGATCGACAAAAAATTATACCCTAGTTTTGCTTTTGCTAAATTTTCATAAAAATTGCCACTTTTTACCCACATTTGCTCTGGGTTTTCAGTTTGGGGATCCTACCCGCTTGACCCTCCAGTTTACATAAGTCATAAGTTTACCCACCTCTTAGAATGTATTCCCACAATTCAACATAGACCAGAGTGTCTTAGGACCAACCTCGTTGCATTCAGTGAGCAAAGTGACGCGAACCAGAGAAGACGTTAACTGAGTGACGCGTTTTCCCGTCAGGCCCAGAGCCTCCGATCGTGGGTGGACTTTCAGTCCACCTCCGTCCTGAAAAAAATGCAAAAACGGATTAGATTAAAAATTGCTTCATTTTTAAATTATCTCAAAGCTGACAGAGAATGTAAAAAATCTGTGTAACTAAATCAACATTAATTCTGTGTATCTTATCTAATTTATTAACGCCAAAATTAATAAGTAACATAAACTGACGCATAATATTATCTATAATAACAGCAATTTTTAGCTATCTTGTACTAGTCCTGTCTTGTACTTGTCTGCCATCAAGTCTTAAATGGGAATGGGGCGCCCCCTAATTAGTAGCCTCTCCCTTCTGTTTGACGAAAAAGAAATGTCAATACTTGATGAATATCTGGCTTTTGGTCACACCAGCGCCAGCGATAAAGAGCGCCCTCACTGGAGACGGCCAATAACTCCGAATACGTCGCCGCCATCTGCGTAAAACGAGGGTGTTTCTCCGAACCCTAAAACAATGAATACGAAAATTTATTCATGGATGAAAATAATTATTAGAGCTACTTCAACACTATAAGACCCATATCACGCAATTCCTGGACATCAAAATAAGTTTTTTTTGCAAAAATTCAACCATTTTTCGGATTATTGCCGAATTTTTGAAACACGTGACCCCACCCCCAAACACCTAAATGTTTACATCTGTGCGCAAAGTTAACAATTCCATACAACAATACCCCGCCACTGTAGTCACAATTTATTATGACTAGACTAAAGTATCCCTAGTCATAATTTTTGCCAAAATGACCGCCGGATGTTGCTTATATACCATTGGATGGTTCCAGAACTCCAGGTGGGTGCCGGGCAGAATGGGACTGAGGGTGGGGGGCTTGGCGCTGGGATGGGAGGGGGCGTGTGCGGGGTCCGGCTGGTCGCCCGGCTGTCCCGGCTTGTCGACACCCCCGCGATCCCCGGGCGCTCGACGCCGATACCCCGCCAGCCCGAACACGTCGTCCGCGTAGATGGAGTCCGCGTCAATGATCACGCTCGGGTGCTCCAGGTTCGTGTCCAGCAGATTCATTAGCTCCTCTGAAACATCAAGGTATAGGTTTAGATAGAATTTTATGGGGGGAAGACGCAATGCGGGGCTGCCCCCCCCCCGTATGAGGGGGTGGGGCGGAACCAAAACGGGGGGGTGCGGGGTGCGTTACGATGATATAAGTTTTTATACGCAATTAAATTTTATGTTTCGCCGATACTAATTTTATCAAAAATAGGTAAAAAAAGGTAACCCGCGGATAGATAACTATCCTTTGGCGTGTCCGCCCTCGGGTGCGGTGCTCATCTCCGTTACAAAGCCCTGGAGCGTCAGGGGTGCCACTTCAAGAGTGACCACATCCGTGGAGGGGGGGGGGGCGGCCCCTCAAGGCATAATGCCCTACACGGACCCCTGTTACCTTCCCACGTTATTGTGGTACCCATTTACCGACCAGATGAGGATGGACTGCTGGGTTGGCAGGAGCAATGTGGCCCTAATGTCTTGCTCAAGGAGACTACATATGACAAAGTGACTGGGATTCGATCCTCCAAACGTCCGATTGGAAATCGAACACCGTAACCACTCGGCCACACAAAAATAGGAAAAAAACTAAACAAAAACGACATCGCTACAACGGGGTCACTAAAACTAAAACTGACTCAACTACATCAGGTCACTAAAACGTTGTTTTGGAAAAAAGTTTCAGATACGGGGGTCACCATAGTGTTGGGACGAAAGTTTGGGTTCGAGTAGTTTTTACGGTTCGGATTCGGGTTAGCGTACGTTTCCAAAAAATGCCAACACTAGGTCACACAATCTTGAAATGATGGACGCGACCAAAATCTGGGCTCCGAACAAAATGGGAAGGGGGGGCTGGACTTTGACTAGTGATTTGAATGCTGACCTGGGAGATATGAGTCGGACGCGTCTGCGAATTCGTCACCGTCCTCGTCGTCGCGACTCAGCAAGTTGTTCACTGCCTGGTTCACGTCCAGGTTCTGAAAAAATGAAAAAAATAAATTTAAATATAAATATTTACGTAATGTTTACACACTTACAATTAATGTACGCTTTGGATTAAAATTTACATTTAGATACAAAAAAGTTTTAGCAAAAAATAATGGGAAAAAATGTGATACTAAAAGTTTAGTTGGAGGCAGTGTCAGAAAAACCCAGCACTATAGCTGTTTCCAGGCTAGCAGCAGAAAGAGAAAACACAACACGGTACATTACACTCATACAGCACCGCCACAACTCAGTTAACTGACCGTCCTTTGCAGCTCTCGCACGATTACGTCTCGCGACTTGCCCTGCAGCACTACTTGCGCCTAAAAAACAGAAAAAATGTAGTAACAAAAAACTCAAAAACAAAAAAATTACAATCGCAACAAGCTCACACACTCTCGTTGCCATGCCCAGAATAATGTCGGCATCGAAATAGAATAACTGTTTTGGAATTAAAAAAACTGTACTTGTGGTTGTGACACAATTACATAAATTGCCATAATTTTTTAGTTGAAAAGGGATCTATGTTGCTTGAAAATGTTAAATTTATCTTCCATGACACAGGTACAATGGCTGACTGTAAAAAAATATAAAAGACCGTGGGAACGTAACGAATGGTCAGCTCAAATATAATTTGCAAAACATATATAGCTCTACCCAAAGGATTAAATTAGCGAACATACGAATGAAATATTAAGTATGTAATTAAAAAAGTTTAGGCTGCGAGAATGAAAGAATAGGAATGTTCATACAGTGCAATTACACTTTAGTGTGAGTAAAGGAGATTCTCACTTGACAGCATCAGCATTAAAGTGACCCGGGGCCCGGGGGCAATCGAAACCGAACCACCCATCTCTGAACCTGAAGACCAGCGCTTTACCATTTGAGCTACTGGGCCAATGCTGAGCTGTCTTTATTCCCTTCAAGTACATAACTAACTGGCCTATCTTACTTACTTCACATTAGTCTAGTATAGATGTATATATACCTGTGCAATCAGTTCTTCAGGAATAATAGAGGCCGGCAGCAGAGCCGCTCTTGAGCCCACAATCACGCCCCGACCAGAGCGACCCCGAGAGCTGCCGGTTCGCATCAGGGCTATGCGCCGAGTCTTGGACGGACGTCCGCCACCCCCTCCGCCGGGACCGCCGCCACCCGAGCCCCCACCACTGTTGTCGCCGCCGCCGCTGAAATCAAAGCAAGAAATTTCAGCCCTTTTCTAAAATTTCAGCCCATTTCTAAATCAGGGTTGGCGCGACAGTCAGGGTTGGCGCGACAGCGCCCAACCCTAGAATGGGAGAAAATCCACTCAATGCGGATTTTTGAAATTTAATTTTTTAATAACTTAAAATATATGCAGGCGAATGACTTTTAATTTGGTGTGTGTATCCGCCTAGTGAAAGGCTATATGCCTGCCAAATTTCGAAGAGATTGGTTGAGTCGAACTTGAGATATGAAAAGTTGTCTTTTGCAAACTTGACACTTTCCCTCTTTTTTTTTTCAACAGCTCTACCGGACCGGACGCTTGTAGGGTTGTCATGATTATATGTTTTTCACATTTAGTTTGACCAAACTTAGAAAGTAACGGGCCACTTTTTTCAATTTCGTCCCCGTTCGGTCTCTGCTGGGAGGGAGGAAACCCCTTTTTTGGGGTCCGAAAAAAATCAAAGTCCGAAAAATTTCTAGCCAACTTTTGAGAAGTCACGCAAGTGAGGTAGCCTCCATCTCTTGCATACAGGGTAGTGTAGTGGTGCTATAGTGCATCTGCTATTTTGGAGTCGATCGTGTAACTGTACCGCTGGGGAGGGGGCTCGGAAGGTAATTCACGTGTATTAAGGGCTTAGGCTACCTATGGCCATGGGCAGTACAGCCAAGACGGTTACAGATAGAGGTCTGTCGTTTTGTATAAACCCATAATATACTGCGCATTGCAGGGCGCTATTAGTTTTGCAGTCAGATTTTCCTGATAGCCAGAACTGGTGCTCCCCCCTCCGGCACCCTGCCAGCATGGTTTTTCGTGACTTTGTCAATGTATAACGCTTTAATGGTTAATCATTCGTGCTGTATTGTTATGATGACGCAATAAATACGTGCCGGGGTGTCAGTTGATGCTGTTTGGTCAGCGTCGCGTATGGTGTTTCACTTTGGCAACCCAGGCAAATTGGCAGAAGTCTCAGGTCGCATCAAAAAGTGACCACCTAGGGTACTTTTGGGGTGGAAATTTTTTTTCGATTTTTTTCTTGAAATCTCCCTTCTAGGAGTTATTTGGGCCCCTGAACACGAATCTGGGGTTAGTTTTTGCCTATCACCCCCCTGGACCCGCCTATACGGCCCCCTCAGGGTACCCCCCCTAGGGGGTCCCCTAGGGGGTCAAATTTTCGAAATTGAGATTTTGATGCTTCTAGGGGTAGTTTGGACCCCTAAACACGAATCTGAGGTTAGTTTTTACCTAGGACCCCCCTGGACCCCCTCAGGGTACCCCCCCTAGGGGGTCCTCAGGGGTCAAATTTTCGAAATTGAGATTTTGATGCCTCTAGGGGTAATTTGGTCCCCTGAACACGAATCCGAGGTCCATTTTTGCCTAGGACCCCCATGGACTTACCTACGACCCCCTCAGGGTACCCCCCCCCCTAGGGGGTCCTCAGGAGTCAAATTTTCGAAATTTAGATTTTGATGTTTATAGGGGTATATAATTTGCCCCCCTAAACACGAATCTGTGGTTAGTTTTTGCCTAGGACCCTCGTGGACCCCGCCAAGCCCCCCCTCCCCTATGGTACCATGCCCCAGAGGGCCAAAAGGGTCAATTTTTCGAAATTGAGATTTTGATGTCACTAGGGGTAATTTGGGCCCCTGAACACGAATTCGAAGTCCGTTTTCGTCTAGGACCCCCTGAACCCTCCTACAGCCCCCTCAGGGTACCCCCCATAGGGGGTCCTAAGGGGGTCAAAATGGGGCAAATTTTCGAAATTGAGATTTGGATGTCGATAGGGGTGTCAGTTGATATTGTTTGGTCCGCGTGGTGTGCACTGGTCCACTTTGGTAGCCCTAGCAAAGTGCCTGAAAGGTCAATTTGACATTATTTTAAAATATTTTCAATTTTTTTGAATAACTGAAAAAGGTTAGTTTGAGTTGCCGAACACGAATTTAACGTCACTTTGACCAAAATTAATGTGTTAACCCAAAATAATGACAAATACGAACAGGCCAATTGTGTACTGTTAGTGGCATTGTAGAAATAAGTATGTAGTGCAGCATACACATGCGCGACTATCACTTTTCAGAATTTATTATTTTCATACAAATATACAATTCAAGTGTCAGCTTCCTGTCGTCAAGTAAAATGGCTGCAGCGGAAAAAGAAATAGGATTATTATAAAAATGCCCTTTCACCAAGGGCAGCAGTGTGGGTAGAATAGGAAAGTTGGCTGATCTTATAGCCGAAAAATGCTAATAAGCTTGTCAAACACCCGGGACAAGTTTTGCAGCCGAATAGGGAAACTCAGCTTGCTAAATGAAGCGGACAAGAATTGCGTCAGAATAGCAGTCGCCCGACACGTTAGTGCTTTCTGCACCCTATTCGCGCGAATTAATCAGCCATTATCATCATCTGCACTGTTGCCGGAAAAGTGTCATGTACTTCATTGGTTCTTGATGTTATTTACTAGGCAAGCTACATATGTCCTGAAAATCATTTTTCATCCATAATATATATAATAATCAATCGATAGTCATTCATTTTTATTGTTATATGTTAATGTAGTTCAAGCTTATATCAATTCTACAGTTATTTGTATTAACTAGAGTTATATGGTTGTATTGTAACATTTTATGATTCGTATTGAATATTAGTAGTTAATGTCTATATAATAATAATAATACAATGTTAAGTTGGAATACGCCATTATATACTCATTTGTAATTTCCGAGAAAGATGTCTATATACAAAACAAAAATAGATTGCGCGTAGAGAAATTTAAATGAAATGTATACCTGTATGTATCTGTAGAGTATTAGTACTTTATAATGTATACACCTGACCCTAAGTCCTGAGTGCTAGTAAGCGTGAAAAATGTTTTTCCTAATTATTCGCGCGAATAGGGTGCAGAAAGCACTAACGTGTCGGGCGACTGCTATTCTGACGCAACTCTTGTCCGCTTCATTTAGCAAGCTGAGTTTCCCTATTCGGCTGCAAAACTTGTCCCGGGTGTTTGACAAGCTTATTAGCATTTTTCCGCTATAAGATCAGCCAACTTTCCTATTCTACCCACACTGCTGCCCTTGGTGAAAGGGCATTTTTATAATAATTTTCTGCAGGAGCTGTAACCTGCCTGTGATAGATACAACTTCTTTTGAGTACTTAATGGCGGCAAGCCCCCCCCCCCCCCTTATCCTTCTTTCGCCCGCCTTTTTGTAGCTCCAAGTTGTACTCGTTAGTCATTATAATTTATCTTTGTTTTCTTTGGGTGTTACTAAACTGATTGAACTGATTGATCTGTCTTCAATTTTAACTTTACCTTTGCCCCCAAATTCAAATTTACCAGTGAGAGTAAAAAGGATAGCTGCTTACCTTTACCCATAAAATAATTATATTAACGGCAATAATGAATGAAATTTCATCACATTGCCGTGAAAGCACTTTTTTCATGCGACTAGCAGATTAGTAGAAAATTACTACAACTATGAACTTATATACCGTTTGGTGCCCCCAGTGCCGTCCTTGCCTCCCAATCGGTCTCCGAAGATGCTCAAGGAAATGCGACAAATGCTTCCATCCTAAAACATAAAAAAATAATGCATGATACAACCGAGGGTAATCACAAGCCAGTAGCCACATTGACAAGTAATAGTGGAATTATTAGAAATGTCAACTAACGATGTTGTTGTTGTTGTTGTAGTAGCCGAGTTCCTTCCAATCATTCGTCGTGTATAGGTTGAGAAAATCAGCTGTTTGTTTTGGCCTTTTCCACAGATCCTCTACAGTCAGGTTTGTCGGATTAGCAGAAGATGTAGAGTATCGTGTGGTGTGCAGCCACAATCACCGCAAAAATTGGCCAGATATATTTCAACTAACGATATTTCCATCCATCAGCAAAGCAATCGCATGTCATATTGACAATTTCTCCCATTGCGTACCCAAATCGCGAAAGGAATGTAATGTGTGGTCCTAGGCATACATGGGCAAGGTCAAAGGACTTAGCCTACATCAGCTTTTTTTCGTGCGTGGGTCTTTTTGTTTCAAAAATTTACGATTGTAGTGCGTGAAGCGCATAGTAAGCAATTTCTAGTTGCTGATAATTTCTTTTGTCTAACATGTGTTTTGGTCTTCACTCTATTACTCCAAGCATGATCGAAACACTGATATTTTTTTGATTCACACACCATTATATGCAAACGTAGAGAAATACATGCATTAAATTATACGTACAGTGAGCTTTCGGAAGGCCAAAGCCCAAAACCATTTATGAAGTTGACATAATCAGGATTTTCAAAAAGGGGGGGCACCTTGTCCACTTTTTAAAACTCACTATTGCGGGGTCTAGGGGGCGTCAGGCCTAGAATGCAACAATTTTTACACTTTTTGGCGAAGTATGGTTTATAGTGGTGCGGGCAAAAAACTCTACGCGCTTTACGGGGAAAAAACCCTAGTGCTTCCTGGCCGAACCTTTAGCCAGAGGCCCTTTTTGAGTATGTAGGTATGTCCCGACACCCCTTACGAAACCTGTTTCGGTGATGTTTCACCCGCCCCCCCCCGAAATTTTTCCCGACTGAAATTGTACACAAGGGTCCCCCCTTTGGTTTTTATGGTCCGGCCGGAAAATTTTTCTGATGCGTCCACAATTGACCAAATTTGGCCTAAAAATCAAAAATTTCCCGCAATTTTTTTATGGGGGCTGCCGCCCCCAGACCCCTGCAACTCTATGGCTTACTATTCCTTCTTATTATCTTTCATCAAAGCTTATACATGTATACATGAGTACATTATGCTGCATTTGGATGTCTACACGAGTATATTATGCTGCTTTTAGTTGTGTAATACACTGTCTGATGTGACATTCGCATCATGTGTTTTATTTTCCTCTCGGAAAAAATTTCTGATACGTCTCCAGTTGACCAAATTCGGCCTAAAAATTAAAAAATTATCTATTTTTTTCTGGGTACACCACTGGTTTTTACTACAAACAGACTCAATTCATTGCCCTTGATATGGCTGCGGCTATAACAAGATAGCGTAAAGCTGAAAAACGCTATTATAAAAAGTGAAAAAATTTCTTCAGACCTCCGCCCCCCCCCCCCCGAAATCGAAGTCTGGGACCGCCAGTGTCACCAACGTTTGGCATTTTTTGGAATATTTTGTCTTTAGCTGCTGCGTACCACTAGAATCCAACAATTCTAGACGCGGGCGGTGTTTGTCCTCAGAAGTAATTTCTGCCAAAAAGGGTCGTTTCTTGAAGAATTATTGTGAGTCACATGGGTGTCGGAGAAACAGTTTTTTAGTCCATGCTGCAGCCTAAGACTTGTAGCACGCGATGAAATTGCGTGTATACTCACTGCTAATAGAACAACCGAAAAAAGTGATAGTGTTTTTCCCCGCATTAGGGTTTTTTTCTCCGCGCCACTATATATACATTACGTAATAGAAAGTATAATTATGGTCATTTAAATTAAATAAATACACTGTAGCGGGGGTCTGGGGGCCGCAGCCCCCAGGCCAGAACCAAAGATTATTACCCTTTTTTGTGAAAGGTTTACATAACAAAATGCTTTGTAAGCGCTAGATCACTGAGCCTCTGGTTGCAGCGGTTTGGGGACGGCAGCCCCCAAAAAAATTAGAACTTTTTCCAGATTGTAGGCCGAATTTGGCCAACTGGAAGCGTATCAGAAATGTTTTCCGAAGTGAAAAGTCACAACGTAGTCAGTCAATATATTATACGCTCCCGCTTCCAGCGTGGGTCTTACTTACGGAGTCAGTCAATACATTCCCGCTTCAAGCGTGCGTCTTAGTTACGGGGTCAGTCAATACGTTCCCATCGGCAGCGTGGGTCTTAGTTACGGAATCAGCCACTGCAGTCAGTCGCTTCGCATCATCGTGGGTAACTTACTCTGCGTGGGTCACTTACTCAGTTATTGCGCTTCACCCACCCTCGTACCCTGCGTGGGTCCCATACTAACCCTTGCGTGGGTGCGTGGGTCTAGCCTACACCAGTGTAGGCTGGGTGTAGGCGTTGCCCATGCGTGGTCCTAGGGCCCAGCCCTCTTGCGTCTTACCCCTTGCTAAGCTACTGGTTTTCTCACTTATCTAACGAGAGACAAATAGGGGAAATACAGCACAACATGCAGGCAAAATACGGGCGGTTCTGTTTCGAGTCCTCTCTTTGCATCCAGTGCGTAGTAAAGACGTTATACATGCTACTGCTAAAATAGCAGCAGCAAATAGCAATGTATAAGAATTAATAGCATGGGACTAATATATATATATTGCACCTGAAGCAAAAAAGCAGCGTGACTGGGCCCGACGGCAACTTGTTGAATTTTGCCCTGGGACACCGCTGAAAAGTTGCTCGGCCAAACATATCGTCGTCTGCTCAGCTTCAAGGCTATGTCTTGCAGCCTAAAAAACAAGTAACGCCGTTGTTCTAACGCACGAGCATATATAATGATCTAAGAACAGGTAGGAATGCTTTCCAAGCTTTCACAAGCATATATACATATATAAGGATAGCAGTCGTGCCGCTAAAAAGTACGAAGTGCAAAAAGTAGAGATATGAACTTTAAAATTCGTGAAAATTTGGAAAAAAGTAAACTGGAACAAAAATACGAAACGTTACCATTTTCTCCTCTTCCATTTTTAGCAATAAGCAAAAAAGTGACGTAACATTTTTTCGTACTGCTCAAACTTAAGTATATACATACCTTTTGACTAAACCATTATCCGATCCTGGTAACAAACTAGCAGCAAAATGTAACGAATCCATCCAAGCTTGTCACCTGCAATCGCAAATCGGCAGGATTATCAAATGAAAAAACACAAATGAAAAAAAGTGTTACCAATCATATTATAAACGTCATGTAACGGGGTCAAAATTTTGGGGAGCCTCTCCGGCCACCGGTCGGCATAGCCTACAATTTGCCTACAACGTTGTAGGCTGGTCCCACGCACTACGCAGAGCAAAATGTAGGACTACGCACACGCCTGCGCGAAGCACTACGCACGCCGCAAGCGAAGCGCGCCATGCGTAGTCCTATATTTTGTCTGCGTACCTCAATATGGAGGGCTTCTACCGGATTTTTCTATATTCTGCGGGGCGGGGGGCGACGTTAGAATGACTTTGGTTGTATATATGCAGTCAGATTAGACTGCGCAGTCAATTAGATTCTACACAGTCCAGTTGGACTGCGCAGTCAGGATGGACAGCACATTTGGTTTGGGGCTTGGGCTGAACAGAATTTGGCCTACGCAGTTAATTTGGACTGGGAAGTAGGAAGTCAAATAAAGCCGAGCCCTATATATGTTTCGCCGTTTGAATTGAACTTTCGTGTCAGTCTTGCGCGGAATCCCCTGCGACTGTTGCGCGGTCGCGCGGTCCACCCGGTACAATGCCGAAATATCGGGTTAAATGCAGTTGGGGGGGAAAAATAGTGGACCTATTTTTTTGAGTAGAGCACCTTAAGGGAAGCATTTTTGCTTCAAGAACCCCTATTTCATTTTTTGGATTTTCTGAGATACGACCCCCCGAAATTTGAACCCTCAGTGAGGGACGTTTTCGCAATTTTTTTCCGAAGCTCTTGTTTTTTTCCGTTCTAATAGTGTCAAAATGGTGTCAGATTATTGGTTACAATTTTTTTAGAATCAAAAAAAATGCTCTTTGACCGGGTTCCTATCGAAAAATTGGCCAAATTCGCCAGAAACGTCCAATTTTTGACCAAATTCAAACTTGGCCTTAATTTAGGCTTGGGCTTAGGGCTTAGGCTTGGTATGGGGCTTAGGCTTAGGCTTAGTATCAGGCTTAGGCTTAGGTTCAGGCTTAGGCTCAGGCTTAGGCAATAAAAAATCGAAATTTTCAGAAAAAAACCTGCCAGCTTAGCCTAGAGAATCCTGCCAGCTAAGCCTAGACGATGCCTTAAAAACATCATAACGCACTCAAAACTATCCGAAAACAAAGATTACAGCCATTTTTGGCTTCGAACTTTGGCCTACGTTCACTTCCAAAAACACTGAAAATGCAATATTCAAGGGGTCATAGCTCAGAAAATCTAAATTTGTGGACAGGGGTTCCATTACAAAAAATGCTTCCCTCAAGGTGCTCTACTCCAAAAAATAGGTCCACTATGCCCCCCCCCCAACTGCACTTGATCCGAAATATCGCGGGTCTTGCCCAAGCCCATGTATATAGGGTTATTAATTGCCATGGCAAAAATTCCGGGAATTTTTGCCATGGCAAAATTTAGTGGCAAAAATGGCAAAAATTGGCAAAAATTACTTTTCTTGTAAAAACGCATTTTTATGCAATTCTATGCAGTATTGCTACTTTGTGCTATCTAAAGACGTCTGTTAAACAAAAATAAATGAAAACACCTAGGGGGCCGGAAATAACTGTTTGAGGGGTGTGAAAATCAATTTTTGTCTCAAGAAAAATGATCACTGTTTTTCGAATCGCGGGAAACTGCCATGTCAAATGCATAGCAACAGAGCTCAAGTTATGTGAGTGGCAGTTATGCGATAATTTTTGATGCGGAGCTAAAATCTACCATTTTTAATTTTGATTTTTGATGTATGGTTAAATTTGATTTTGATTTTGATGCTGCATCAAAAATCAAAATTAATTTTGATGCACAATTTTGATTTTTGATTTTTATCATCCAA
Source organism: Trissonchulus sp. WLG1_4 (assembly GCA_030248245.1). Taxonomy (NCBI): domain Eukaryota; kingdom Metazoa; phylum Nematoda; class Enoplea; order Enoplida; family Ironidae; genus Trissonchulus; species Trissonchulus sp. WLG1_4. The sequence goes on along the minus strand of JASANF010004345.1, from coordinate 9,183 downwards.
ACACACCTAGTATATAACTTTTGATACGTATGTTCATTAGCAGTTAATTCGGATCTTTCTGATCGTTCTTTTTTCGGATTTTGTAGGTTTTATAGACTCCAAACCTTTTCTCAGTTTTTGTTTTATCATATAACATTGTTTTTGGTAAATGATGTTATAATTTTTCTTATTACTGTTGATCTCACCAGTCACCGGTGCAGATTCGGTTGGGGGGTAAAAATTAAAACTAACATTTTTTCAACGTAAAAACATGTTTTTATAGGTTTTCGCGTGCGATGAGTTCATTTTTAGCAGTTTGCAAGCGAAAAAACGTAGATTTTCAGCTTTTTCTAAAAATTCAAATTTTGTCGAAAATCTTATTTTTTTGTCATATTGGGGCTAACTTTCGCAAAATAAGACCAGCTCGCTAATTATATCAGTCTGAAATTTTATGAGCATATATTAACACATAATAATATATATATTTTATTCAGCTTTATCTTACGTATCTTGCTCAATCTGGCCAAAAAATGTTAATTTTTTAATTCTAAAATTGGCGAAATGAACTTACTTAAAATGAGCTCAAAATTCAAAATTTTATAATTTTTTGCGCAGCAGATGGCTATCAAACATTTTTCGGATCAAGTGCAGTTGGGGGGGGGGGGGAATAGTGGACCTATTTTTTGGAGTAGAGCACCTTGGGGGAAGCATTTTTTGTAATAGAACCCCTATCCACAAATTTGGATTTTCTGAGCTATGACCCCTTGAAAATTGCATTTTCAGTGATTCTGGACGTGAACGTAGGCCAAAGTTCGAAGCCAAAATTGGCTATAATCTTTGTTTTTGGATAGTTTTGAGTGCGTTATGATGTTTTAAGGCATCATCTAGGCTTAGTTGGCAGGATTCTCTAGGCTAAGCTGGCAGGATTTTTTCTGAAAATTTGGGTCGGGTTAAATGCAGTTGAGATATGACCCCACGAAATCTGAACCCTCAGTGAGGGACGTTTTCTCAATTTTTTTCCGAAGCCCTTGTTTTTTCCGTTCTAATCGTATCTAAATGGTGTCAGATTATTGTTTACAATTTTTTAGAATCGAAACAAAGGCTCTTTGACCGGGTTCCTGCCGAAAAATTGGCCAAATTCGCCAGAAACGTCCAATTTTTCACCAAATTCAAACTTGGCCTTAATTTAGGCTTGGGCTTAGGCTTAGGCTTAGGGCTTAGGCTTAGTATGGGGCTTAGGCTTAGGCTTAGTATCAGGCTTAGGCTTAGGCTTAGGTTCAGGCTTAGGCTTAGGCTCAGGCAATTAAAAATCGAAATTTTCAGAAAAAATCCTGCCAGCTTAGCCTAGAGAATCCTGCTAGCTAAGCCTAGACGATGCCTTAAAACATCATAACGCACTCAAAACTATCCAAAAACAAAGATTATAGCCATTTTTGGCTTCGAACTTTGGCCTACGTTCACTTCCAAAAACACTGAAAATGCCATTTTCTAGGGGTCAGCTCAGAAAATCCAAATTTGTGGATAGGGGTTCTATTACAAAAAATGCTTCCCTCAAGATGCTCTACTCCAAAAAATAGGTCCACTATTTCCCCCCCCCCCAACTGCACTTGATCCAAAAATTTCCATTTTTTATCAGTAGCGTACCCAGGATTTCGCGAAGGGGGGGGCTGAACTGATGGTCGACGACCGGGGGGGGGGGGGTGAAAACGCACACGCAGTCCGCGGCAGTCTGCAGAAAGTTCAGCTTTTAAAAACTTTTTTACTGATTTCATTGATATTGCAAAAAAGTTTTATATACGCAACATGTCGTGCACTTATAGTGGTTGCAGGGGTCTGGGGGCGGCAGCCCCCAGAAGCTGGAGCTTTTTTTGAATTTTGAAATAAAATTTGCATTGAAAAAGCAATTCTAAGCAACACTTGGTGTTTTATCATAGTGGTTGCAGGGGCCTGGGGGCGGCAGCCCCCAGAAGCTGAAGTTTTTTTAGAATTTTGAAATAAAATTTGCATTGAAAAAGCAATTCTAAGCAACACTTTTTGTGAAATCATAGTGGTTGCAGGGGTCTGGGGGCTGCAGCCCCCAGAAGCTGAAGCTTTTTTAGAATTTTGAAATAAAATTTGCATTGAAAAAGCAATTCTAAGCAACACTTGTTGTGAAATCATAGTGGTTGCAGGGGTCTGGGGGCGGCAGCCCCCAGAAGCTGAAGCTTTTTTAGAATTTTGAAATAAAATTTGCATTGAAAAAGCAATTCTAAGCAACACTTGTCGTGAAATCATAGTTGTAGCAGCGGTCTGTTCCGAGAGTCAGATTTTGTTATGTGAGCGTTATTGTTGTTACTAAATGGATTTTTTGGCAAAATTGATAATATTTCAAACTTTTAACTTATTTAGATAAAAAAAGGGCAAAAAATCGGCCCATGGGGAGACTAGAAAACCAGAAAAATACGTTGTATATATACAGGAAAAAATTGAAGAAAAACCATGGGTGACAAGGGCTGTTCTTAGACGTTCGTCCTCCACTCCACCCACCACACGGTTTTTAATTACAAGCCACACAAAATATATAACTAAATACCAATAATAGTTGTCAGCATTACTCATTATTAATACACCATAGCAGATATAAGTCATGTATATATATTAGAGCAGTATATAATGAATTAGGGGCGAGATCCCCTCGAAAGAAAATTTTGGAAAATTTTTGAAATTTCAGTGTAATTTTAGTCAATTGGGAACGTGCCGGAAAATTTTTTTCAGCGGTGTCATAAAACCAAAGAAGACCACAGGAAAAAAGTGAAAAAGGGGGGGGCTGAAATCGCGAAGGGGGGGGGCTAAAATCGCGAAGGGGGGGGGGCTGATGTCCCCCAAGCCCCCCCCCCTGGGTACGCCACTGTTTTTTATTGCCTAAGCCTGAGCCTAAGCCTAAGCCTAAGCCTGATACTAAGCCTAAGCCCTAAGCCTAAGCCTAAGCCCAAGCCTAAATTAAGGCCAAGTTTGAATTTGGTCAAAAATTGGACGTTTCTGGCGAATTCGGCCAAATTTTCGGCTGGAACACGGTCAAAGAGCCTTTGTTTTGATTCTAAAAAATTGTAAACAATAATCTGACACCATTTAGACACGATTAGAACACAAAAATCAAGGGCTTCGGAAAAAAAATTGTAAAACGTCCCTCACTGAGGGTTAAGATTTCGAGGGGTCATATCTCAGAAAATCCAAAAAATGAAATAGGGATTTTTGAAGCAAAAATGCATCCCCCAAGGTGCTCTACTCAAAAAAATAGGTCCACTATCCCCCCCCCCCCAACTGCATTTAAGGTGGTAGTGTCGCCAAAGCAGTTTTGCTCATAGGCTGCAAAATGAGAACTTTTTGCTTTGAAATTGTACGTTCACTGAGAAACTAGTGAAATGCCATATGGTGTCAAATAAATACTGCCAGACACTGGGGCCGTATTCTCAAAATTACCTGCAGGTAAAGTTAGGCTAACTTTACCCACAGGTAAGGTGAAGGTAAAATCGTATTCTCAGACAATGACTAAAGCCAATCTGATAGCTAAGGTTACCTTTAAAATTCGTGCCAGAAAAGTGCTTTATCTTGTTTCGCAGCTAAAGATAATGTATTGTGGAAATTTTTAACTTCAACCGTCGACGTTAACTTTGTTTTCAATTTTAACTTTACCTTTACCCGCAGATTTAACTTTACCTTCACCTTACCTGTGGGTAAAGTTAGCCTAACTTTACCTGCAGGTAATTTTGAGAATACGGCCCCTGGACTACCAATATCTACCAATATTTTTAACCAATCACCATTTGTGAGCCAGACATCACACAATAGAGAGATAAAAGTTCAAAAAATCAAGCCAAATATTAGATTGGCCAGCTTGTGAAGTACATGTAATGTTTTGACGCACAATTTTTTGCCACAAATAACAAAAATGAAAAATGAAGGTTCGTTTTTCTTTTGATTTCAAAATAAGTGTCTAAATTTTTTACAATTTATCATTATTGCAGTGAGTAATTTACAGGTTACGCACAGTTTCACAGTTCAAACAAGCATTACTCCACAACCACTTACGCAATTTGCACTAAATTTTGTGTGCATAAACTAGAGCTTATGTGCTTTCACTTTGTGTAAAAAATTTAAACAAAAAGTTTTTTAATTGTGACGAAATTATCGAATGTGAATAGGATTTCAAAACGTCATTTTTCCGACTTTGCGACCTCACTGCTAACTGTATGCTCCATCACTTTTTCTGAAACTTGGCAAAAATATTTGCCTTGAAACATATTTTTAGAATATATAAAGAACAATGACCTATCTTTCACTTATTTTGCCAAGTTTCAGCAAAATTGGTGCAGCATATAGTTTGCAATAATGTCTCAAACTCGGAAAAATGACGAAAAAAAACCTATTCACATTCTATTTTTTAGTCACATTTATCAATTTTACGGTTTAGTTTTTTACATAGACTAATAGCACATATGTTGTAGTTTATGCACACAAAATTTAGTGCAGCTTGCTGTAGCAGCTGTGGAGTAATACTAGTTTGAACTGTGAAGGTGTACTTAAACTGTAAAATAATAACAGCAATAATGATAAATTGTGGAAAATCTAGACGCTTATTTTCAAATCAGAAGAAAAACGAATCTTCAATTTTTTTTCTTATTTGTCGCAAAAAATTGTGCGTCCACACAGGATGTGTACTTCACAAGCTGGCCAATCTGATATCCGGCTTGATTTTTCGAACTTTTATGTCCCTATTGTGTGATGTCTGGCTTACTAATGACGATTGGTCCAAGATATTTGTCCATATTGATAGTGTGATGTCTGGCAGTAATTATTTGATACCATACAGCGTTGGACTAGCTGCTCATTGCATGTACTACTTCAAAACAAAAAGTTCTATTTTCACAGCCTATGAGCAAAACTGCTCTCGCGCAACAACCCCCTTAACCCATTTTTCCCCACCAAAAATGTCACATTTAGGGTGGCACTCCTGAAATGTGGGTTTTGGCCATTATTTTGAAAACGCGCAAAAATAAACATGCATCGTGAGAACAAAAGTTGATCAGAAGTGAATTTCCATCAATTTGATGTACATATCACATAAAATTTTTTTTAATATTTTTGAGCAAATTTCGTCAAGAAAAATAGATTTTCACGAAAATGCCTTCACAAGCCATTGCATTTACACGTATGAAATGAATTTGAAAGGCTGAAAAACACTAGCACTTGTGTTTTACTGAAACGTAATTAAAAAGTTTTGGAAATATAGTGCGTGTGAATACAAACGCAAATTTTCGATTTTAAAAAATTGGCTAAACGGAAAAAGTTAAAATTTGGTACATAAATGCACCTTGTCATCTTCGAGCGGTCGTAAAATTTGATTTTTGGCAAATCGATAGTATCTAAAAAATTTAGCCAAATTTATGTCTTTCAAAAATCGCGATTTTAGAGTTTTTCCATATATCAGTCATATTCATCAAAAATGACTTTTTGCGACCGCTCGATCACGTTGAGGCGATCAAACTGAGCTATAGATTGTGCAACAGCTATGTACTTACTTGCGAATAGAAATCGCAAGCCGAAATTCCACTCACGTTTGCTCTACAGTGAATGCTAATTTGTATCAATCAACTTCATTTTTTGTATTTAGGCATACTTTTTCACCAGCTTGCCATTGTGTACCTAAAATTGGCCCCTAACTGTCGTTTTTTGAAAAGTCACATTTAGGGGTGTTTCAGTTAAGGTGGTAGTGTCGCCAAAGCAGTTTTGCTCATAGGCTGCAAAATGAGAACTTTTTGATTTGAAATTGTACGTTCACTGAGAAACTACTGAAATGCCACATGGTGTCAAATAAATACTGCCAGACACTAGACTACCAATATCTACCAATATTTTTAACCAATCACCATTTGTGAGCCAGACATCACACAATAGAGACATAAAAGTTCAAAAAATCAAGCCAGATATCAGATTGGCCAGCTTGTGAAGTACATGTAATGTTTTGACGCACCATTTTTTGCTACAAATAAGAAAAATGAAAAATGAAGCTTTGTTTTTCTTTTGATTTCAAAATAAGTGGCTAAATTTTTTTACAATTTTTCATTATTGCTGTGAGTACCTTACAGGTTACGCACAGTTTCACAGTTCAAACAGGCATTACTCCACAACGACTCAAGCAATTTGCAGTAACTTTTGTGTGCATAAACTAGAGCATATGTGCTTTTACTTTGTGTAAAGAATCTAAACAAAAAGTTTTTTAATTGTGACGAAATTATCGAATGTGAATAGGTTTTCAAAACGTCATTTTTCCGACTTTGCGACTTCACTCCTAACTGTATGCTGCATCAATTTTTCTGAAACTTGGCAAAAATATTTGCCTTGAAAAAAATTTTTAGAATACATAAAGAACAATGACCTATCTTTCACTCAAAAAGTTCTATAGTCGCGCAAAATCGACTGCTTTCGCGACACTGTCCCCTTAACTGATAACTGATAACTTTTTTAAAAAAGTTATCAGTTAAAGTTAACTGATAACTTAACTGATTTAATTTCTCGGGGTTAACTTTAACTTTAACTTTAACTGAAATTATTTTGAGCTTTAACTTTAACTGATAACTTAACTGATTTAGACTCCAAAAACTGATTTAAATCAGTTAACTGATTTTATTTTCAGTTATGTGTCAAAACTGATTTTATTTGCAGTTAAGCGTCAAAACTGATTTTATTTTCAGTTAAGCACATAACTGAAAATAAAAATTCAGTTCAGCGGGTAACTGATTAAAGCAGTTTCAGTTCTGCTGTAGGAATGTGAGCTGAAATATTGGATACAGACATACACATTCCGCACATGTGAGTATACTCACATACCGCACATACATTTACCGCTGAATGTGCACGTTTTCTTTTGTCGATGTATTGTAGCCACATATGGCATATAATATACATAATGAAAAGAATATATCATCCTCATTTTACACTGGTTTGCACAAAAGGCTGTCAAGTGGCAATCAAGTTAACTGACAATCATTTTCTTGATTGCCAACTATTTCGTTGCACCAATGGCTGTCAACTTGATGGCCATCAAAATTGGTCGTCAAGTTGACAGCCAACTGTCAAAATTTTGATTGTCATCTCGATCACATTTAACTGGCAATCAGCGGTGTTTTATTGTAAAAAACGTCCAAATTTCTTGATTATGTTAGTTGACCTTATTGACCAACCAAGTACCCAAGAAATCATTCCTGCACCTTTGATTTCGTATGCCGGCCCCTTTTAGCTCATTGATGCGCACTCTTATCCGCAACCAAATATGCTCGGCAAATGCTCCGCACACTACCATTTGAGTCCACCGGATTGGTGATTTGTTTGAATTAGCAAATTGTATATCTAATGAAACACACGTAGAATGCAGCGCAAGCGACATGCAAAAAGTGTCCTGCAAGCTTGCAATAGTATGCACTTTTCCGTTGCCATTGAACTTGTTAACTTATTATATATACATGTGCATTGCCAAACATCTTCTATTTTACACGCCACGCATGTGGTTTGTCATCCACCGCTTCAGGGATTTACACTAGGCGAATTTAACATCTTACTCCCAGTGGTCTCATAGTGTAATGGTTTAGCACTCTGGATTCTGAATCCAGTTATCTGAGTCTCGGTGAGCGTAACTTTTTTTAAAGTTGGATGTTATTTTTTTGACTCGTATTGACTATGAGTTTGTGACTTTATAAAGTGTTTTAAAATCACCACTTTTTGCTTTTTGAAAGACTTCAGAGCTACTCAGCTAAGAATGTGTGCAAAAATTGAGCGCTAAAAATCATTTTATCCACAAGATGTGGCCGCATTTGATGTTTCCTCTGGAATATTGACACCCAGGCGTCAGGCCTCACAATGTAACCGCTTCTCACTCGGCGGAGGAGCTTGTTAGTTATAAGTCTAAAGCCCGGTTCATATATAGTTGTCCGTAAGGGCTGTTTGTGTCCGAGTCCGTGTCCGTGTCCGTAAGAGTAGTTTGATTCACAGTTGTCCGGATGTCCGTAAGAACTTGTCCGTGAGTGTCCGTAAGGGCTGTCCGGATGTCCGAAAGTCAAGTTGAATTCAGTTCAACTTTTGTCCGTGTCCGTAAGGAATTAGCCAATCAGATTGCAGCCTTTACAGTCACGTGTATGTGCGAGTGCATAAAATTCCTCCGCGCATAGTAAAAGAATGTTAAATTTCTAGTAATTTCAACTCAGCAGCTTCATTTTAGTGTTCTTAGAACGTTTTTATTGATTTTTTGAAGCTTGCATTTTAATACACTTAGTACACTGCAGAATGTGTAGGCGTTATTTTATATGCATACGCACTGTCCGTAGAGTGTCCGTACAAGTATGAATTAATGCTGCTTACCAGACATGGACGCGGACAAATGTTACGGACAACCTTCCGGACACGGACACGGACTCGGACACGGATAACTACGGCACACTTCGCGGACAACTATGAACTAGGCTTAAAGTTCATCTCTTAAAACATAATATTATATAACCTCACTCTAGGGTACTTACAGACCAAACGCGGAATAGGCAAACGCCTATGCTTGCCATAGGCTAGAGTTAAACTAAAATATCCGTTGTATAGCCTATCAGGTACAGAAGCTGACTGCTGGTGTCGCAAACAAAAATTACAAAGACCATAAAAAATTGCTATTTTTGCAATGAAAAAGGTCAAATTTACATACTGCTTAGTAAAACATAGGTTTCGCAGTGTAACAGTAGCACTACACTGAAACTACTTCAATAACTTGCGAAGGTACTTGGGGTACTCACAGTTCCCATTGGGCATGAAAGTACTAAAACCATAGATGCACATGGGGGGGTTCACGCCTATGCACCCCCTTCAACCTCCCACTCCCCCTCTGGGCCCAATTTTTCGAAAAAATGTCAGATTGCCAAAAAGGTGCACCAAAATTGCGTAAAGAATCGAAAAATCGCAACAATTTTTGGGCTGCAGCCAAAAAAGTGCCCCAAAGATGTGTAAAACAATCGAAAAAGTGCAAAAGTTATCCGGTTTTGGCCGGAAATCGAACCAAGGCCAAGACTACCTCCTTCTTCGCCACGGCTCGACCACCCCCTTGCCGATTGCTCCCGTGCATCTCTGATTAAAACTATGACTATAAATTGAATCGAAAAAAACTTGAGTAATTAATTTTTTACAATTTCG
>JASANF010004344.1:0-11339 GCA_030248245.1 Trissonchulus sp. WLG1_4 | reverse complement strand
AAAGTAAATAGTGCTGGCTATGACTTGCCTCATCTACCCCCTACGCATCAAAAAAATCTGAAAATGCAAAAGAATGAAGCAGTGAATGAAGCTTCCTTAAGTGCTGGTATTTTAACGCGCAATCAATGACCAACAAATTGTACGATCTGGCTCTTATTTTAGAAACTGAACATTATGATATAGTTTTAGTAAGTGAAACGTGGCTTTCACAAGAGTATCTATTTTCACACAAAGTTTTTCAAAACTACACCATTTGCAGGGCTGATCGAACAATTAGAGGTCATGGTGGTGTGTGCGCTTTGATTTCTAACATGGTGGCTACTGTACTAGTTGATGAGTTAATTATTTGTGGATTTATTGAATGTATTGTTTTTGATTTGGTGTTCCCTGATGCTATGGTACGAATGGGTGTAGTATATAGGTCCCCGCAAACACCGATGTACGTTGATGAGAAGTTCCTTGAGGATTTAAGACCACATATTTTAAGAAGTGAAAATGTTATCCTTGTTGGTGATTTCAATTTGCCAGATATTGATTGGCGCACTTTTTCTTGTTTATCAGTAGCTAGTGACAAATTTATAGATTATTTCAGCCAGTTGGGGCTGTATCAATTAGTGAACGAACCCACCCGTGGCTTAAATACCCTTGATATAGTTCTTACAACTAAAATGCACTTGATTTCAAACTTTTTTGTTTCTCAACCTTTTTGTACCAGTGATCATTGTAGTGTTCAAATGCAAATTGGTTTCCCGGTTAAAAAACAAACTAGTAGAACACATTATAATTTTAACAAGGGTGATTATGTCTCTATGTATGACTTTTTGGATGCTGTACCTTGGAGTGATGTGTTAACTGGTGATATAAATAGTATGTGGTTAGCATTTTCTCAAATATTAGTTCATGCAATGGACTGCTATATTCCCAAGAAAAAGTTTGAGTCTAGAAACATTTGGTCCAAGACAACATTGAAATTATTTAACAAAAAGAGGCTGTTATGGCATAAATATAAAAGAACAAAAAATCAAACAAATCGGGATAAGTTTTATACTTTGGCTAGACGGGCAAAACTATCTGCTAAAAATGACGTCAAAAATTTTGAAAGTGGCGTATTGCGTAGCAAAAGTTTGACATCGCTGTACTCGTACGTACGCTCAAAACTATCGGGATCTAATGATGTACCCAGCTTAATTATAAATGGTGTTGGTGTATCGTCAAATGTAGATAAAGCCAATTGCTTTAACAATGTATTTGGTGATGTTTATCAGGCAGATAATGGAAGTCTTCCTGTCTTTCCAAATCGAACATTGAAGACTCTTTGTCATGTCGATATCACGTCGGAACTAGTTGAGAAAAAATTGACATCTTTTCCTAATAAAAAATCGTCTGGACCTGATGGAATTTCTGCATATGTTTTAAAAAAGGTCTCGGGTGCAATATTGGAACCCTTGACTATTTTATTCAAAAAGTCCCTGTATAGTGGTTGTTTGCCTAATCAGTGGCTAGAAGCAGTAATTGTTCCTGTGCATAAAAAGGGCAGTCGATCTGATCCAAAAATTTATAGACCAGTGAGCTTGACAGTTGTTTGTTGTAAAATTATGGAGTCTATAATTGTTGATTCCATTTGGAACTTTTTGAATGAAAATATGCTTGTAAGTTGTAGGCAGCATGGTTTTCGACGCGGTAAATCTACTTTTACAAATTTATTGCAAACTTTATATTCCTGGTATACTTCAATAGAACGATGTGAAAAAGTCAATTGTGTTTATATTGATTTTGCGAGGGCTTTTGATATGGTACCGCATGAGAAACTACTGTACAAAATCAGAGCGTACGGCATTTGTGGCCAAGTCTTAAATTGGATAAAGTCTTTTTTACAGAATCGGTCTCACATTGTTTCTCTAAATGGTATTTCTTCAAGCTCGGTACCAGTGGTGTCAGGAGTACCACAGGGGTCAGTTTTAGGACCGTTGTTATTTGTATTGTACATTAATGATTTGCCTGATGTTACAGGAAATGTGATTGAACTATTCGCTGATGATGCAAAATTGTATTGTGTGCATACTTCACGTGAAATTGCCGAAAGAAGTTTGCAAACTGACATGGATGCAGTTGTTGAGTGGAGTATACAGTGGCAAATGCAGCTTTCTCTACCTAAATGTGCTATTTTTACTTTTGGCAGACAAGATTACCCCCTAAATGTTCGTATTGGACGTGAAAGTTTAAAAAGAGTTCCCAAAATTAAGGATCTTGGTATAACCTTATCCTGCAATGGAAAATTTTCTGAATATTGTGCTAGCATTTCGGCCAAGGCAAATATGCTTGTTGCGCAAATATGGAAAGCCTTCGAGACTCGTGATAAACAATTCTTAGTTAAATTATTTGTTACATATGTGCGGCCCATAGTCGAGTATAATAGCTGTGTCTGGTCTCCGTACCTGCTGCGTGATGTATATAAAGTAGAACGTGTTCAACGCTCCTTTACGAAACGTTTTGTTGATTTACGTAATCTCTCATATAGTGACAGGTTAGTTAAGTTAGGTCTCGAACGCTTGGAGTATCGAAGGCTTATTGCAGATCTTGTTCTGGTTTATAAAATTGTGAACGGCTTAGTGGCTATTGATTTTGATGAATTTTTTGTTCTAATGAACTATGAAGGTTTGCGTCGTCATCCATTGCAGATAAAACCAAAAGTATGGGCACGTCGAGAATACACAAAAAATTTTTTCGTGTGGCGAGTGCATAAAATTTGGAACTTCCTGCCAAGTGAAATTGTAACTGCTCCCAGTTTATATATTTTCAAAAGAAGATTAAGAAATGTAGATCTACATGGATTCTTGAAGGGGCGAGGGTAAGCTGGCCAGCGATTCTGTTCCTCCTTTCCCCTATTTTGCAGCTACATATATATGCATTATATATATTATTTTTCTTTTGTGTTCTTTTTTTTTTGTCCACTAATTCTTTTATTACCTTGCTTGCTTTAATATTTTGTTTTGCAATTTGCTTTGCTATTGTTTTCTTTTTTGCTTTTGTATGGCTGCGAAATAAAAATTCTTCTTCTTCTTCTTCTGATACGCTAAGTTAAGCGTTAGTGTTTGCTAAGCGCTTAAATAAACACTAAGTATGTGAATAACACTTAGCGCTTATAAGCGCTAGCACTTAGTGTAAACACTAACTTTAAGCGTTAGTGTTAGTATGTGAATACGGGCCTTGGCGTGATTTCCGAGGCGTGTTTCCACTAGGCCGAGTCGCCGCTCGGCCGAATCGACGGCAGGCCGCTGCCATATTATTAGTGGGGGGGCATTTGGTCCGGAGCCCCCCATTTTGAGCCCCCCACAGCCCAAAATTTTTTCCGGAAGGACGTTTTAGCGACTTTAGCGGTAGCGATGTCGTGTTCGGCATGTTTTTGGATCCCGTTTTTGCTTAATTTAGTATTAGCATAGGTATCGTATTAAAACGTAACAATAACGTACATTAACCATTTTTTTGTGTAAAATTAGGGATTTATCGTAAATTTGGTGCGCCAAATGCGTAAATTTTATGCGTAAATTTGGTGCGAATTTTTAGCTGCAGCAATGTCGTGTATCACAGATGTACATAGGGGGTCTGGCGGGGGCAAGCCCCCCCCAGATTTGAGATGCCGGGACAAGCCCCCCTCCATGATGCTGAAAGATAGTTGCGCGCCCAAACCCCAAAAATTGCCCCAGGCCCAGATTGCCGTAAATTGCTTCAAAAATAAGCAAAAAATGAAAAAAATTTCTAAAAATAGCCATGTTTTGCCAAAAATTTCAATTTTTTGGCCAAAATTCTAAATTTTTGCGTTTTTGTCAGCTCAAGCCACCTAAAAGTCGGGACAAGCCCCCCTAAAATTTCGAAAATTGTGGGACAAGCCCTCCTCAGACTGAGACCCCATGTACATGTATGGTCGTGTTCGTCGGGTTTTAGAGTCCTTTTTGGCTAAATTTAGTAGTAGTGTAGCTATAATAACGTATGAAAACGTAACATTTAACGTATAATAACAATTTTTTCCTGTAAAAATAGTTTATCGTGAAATTGGTGCGCCCCCCCATTTTGGTCGACGCCCCCCTTATCCATGGGGGGGAGGGCTGCCCCTCCCATCGCGCCCCCCCATAAAATTTTGCCTAAAAATATGCCAGGTCCGAAAAATAACCGCTAGGCCGAATCGCCGTTAGGCCGAAAGGAGATGCAAATGAATACAAATTTATTGAGTACATTATTTTTTAATTTACAGTCTCTACTCTCTAGAGCCCATTCACACGTTGCGTTTCCACCACAGGAAAACCACTATTTGAAAAACATGATAAAATCATGTTAATTAGATCTGATTTGACATGAAAATTTAACTTGTGTGGAAAAATGTTAAAAATATAAATTAAAATGTTAAAAAATAAATTTATCGTTTTTTGCAAGCTGATGCTAACTATGGAACTAAGCCTAAATCCAGTTTGTTCGCTTCGAGGTTCGAGATCCGTCATCCGAGATGGCGTGGCGAGATCCCAGTGACTAGTGGCGTGGCGGGCGGCCTGGGGCCAAAGGGTCCTGGTCCCTGGACAACTTTATTTCTGAAATATTAAGTTTTCTTTGCTGTTTTTAAATAAAACATTGACCCAACTCCCAAACCCTTGAGTCCCGGAACGCCTTCATAAACTAACAAAGCGCGTTGGTCAGTAACTTCAACTTTTCCGGTTGTCTCATTTTCATAAGATAATCCACAAAAAGCTGAACGTCAAAGGTTAAAGTTGTGTATCTTGTCGGGATATATATCTGTTCTAGTTTCAAAATGAAATATGCCAGTGGTCTAGAAAGCTTGGATTTAACAGAGCTAGGATAGCCAAGGAAAATGGGGCAAGATGTTGACAGAGAGAGGCGCCTCCACAATATCGACGCGTGGATTCCCGAAGGATCCATTGATCATTTTCTCAGCGTTATATCGTTTCGACCAAGCGATCCGATCGATTCTTTTTTGGGTATTTATGTCATATGACAATAAGTTGTCTTTAGCGTATTTATCTAGAAAAAGTGTTTGTTTCATTTGGCCAAAGGAACATAAACATTTCTTTTATAAATTTTAGTAACCTCACCAACTACAAGTGTGTATATAAGTATATATGCTTGAATACATATGTACATACATGTAACAGCACCGAAATTTTGGGTACCCCCCCTCCCCTGCGTCAACCCATTTTTGACCCCCCTCCCTCCCCAAAATGACGCAACTTTTACCTTTTTTGACTGAAAAACACCGATTTTGACAATTTTTGGCGATAATTTCGGTAAAAATCGCTTAAATTTTACGAAAAAATGCTAATTTTTTATAATTTTGGCCAAAATTTTTTTCCGTCGGACCCTCCCCCCTTCTTTCCCCCTGGCGGGACCCCCCCTCCCTCCCCCTGGACCGAATTTTGGGGGGGTCTTCCCCCCCCCATCCCCCCCCCAACTACATGTATGCATATGTATATATGTCCAAGTTTTCAGAGTCTTTCATTGTACCTTTGAATGGCAAGCATATTTGTGACCTCATGTCCTCATCCATCCACCGTATCATGATGTTTTTTCAGAAATGTGGTTCCAAATCTTCTGCTGGGCCCTGTTCACGTCGGTGGTGTTCCACGTGATCGCGGCGGCCATCTCGCTCTGTGCTCTGCGCAAACACGTCATTGGGCGCTGGATGCCCGTGGCCATTCTCGTCATGGGTGTGGTCGGACCGCTGACGGGCGGATCGTTGACAAGTCAGTAGCTATGAGAGAATACATGTAGCTGGGTCTAAACCATGGGGGTGTAGTTCTAGCCCCCCCCCCCCCGTAAAATTGTGCCTAAAAATATGCCAGCATTCCTTGTCAATGTCATTGTGTCTCTATGCTGTTGCTATGTGCTACCACAGTACCACACATGGTATTTTTTGCATAAATTGAGCTGAGTTGAGCTCAAGTCAAATTTGCAAGTAAAAAATAGCTAAGGCCAAATGCGTTAATTTTTCAGAAAATACATAGAATTTGTCCTTCTTCCTATCTGTTTGTCCGTAAGGACAGAGCTTCTGAATCCAATTCTGTGGATACCGGGGGTTCATTTTGTTATTTTCAGGTGCCGCGATCGCGTGGGTTTTCTACAATTCGTCCAGCCGCATTCATCCGTTTTATGCAATGGTCGCAGGCTCGGCCCAGTCAATATTATGCTTAGTCATATCCTTCGTCAGAATACCAGCGACTTTGTGATTATGACTGACTAGCATTAATTTGCATATTCTAGCATAATGTTCAACTATGCAATATTCATAGCGATCTCGGCTTATGAGCAGGTCTTATGGATTTTCATATTATAACGTATTTTGATTAATCCCGACTCTAGTTCAGCTTAATATCTGAATTCTGTGTGACAGATAACATCGGTATGATTTGTGCAGTGGTTTTCGGGGCGATTGATTGTTACATCATTCAGCGAAGAACAATTAGTTGATAATGAACTGCTTCCGACACAGTGCCGGTTTCGCATTTGCTTGATTGCTTGCGGCCGGACTATTGAGAGCAGAATTTTGACGTCTTTATATGAATTACTGCTGGAACATCTGCGGAATATTTCGATATATCACCTTCTGGACTGCAGAAGTGTGTTGAAAAACGTCAAGCTGTCTGTAGTCCGCACGAGACACAAGAGTACAAGACATCAGGATCTTAACCAATTCGAACTAGTCGATGGACAAACTGAGGTTCTGGAATGAAGCAGGCGAAACTTATGCGGTTGCCGTATTCTCTACTTATGCAGGAATTGACAGCGTCTGTACAAATTGACCATAATATGCTTTCGTCTTCTTAAGCTAATATATACATCGAATGATATTAACAAATGGAGACTCGAACAAATTAATTCTTCCATATCATGCTTTGTTGCTGTAAAATGACTAGCAGATTCTTGTGCTGATATATCGTGTAGGTGGGAGATCCCACCGAGAATTTTCGTCCCAGAGCTAGGATACAGGGGGGGGGGGGGGGGGTAAAAACGTGGATCCTGACCACACATAGGGTGGGTGAGGGTATTCACCCCCCCTGAATATTTATGGGGTATAATATACAATTCACGACGGTAAAATCGGTGGCTGACATCACAAAGCAGAAATAGTATCTCGCTGAGAGAAAAAAAAACAGGCGGAAATATTGCCCGCAAATAAATAAAATAAATCCGCGTCCCCCTCCTTTCAGGGAGACTAACTAGCACCCCCAAAATTTCTTACCTGCCCACTTATGGACCCGACACGGTCCAAATTAGCTTTATTTTTCTCGTTTCTTGCTGCTATATTTTTTAACGTAAAAATTAAATTTAAATTTAAGCAAAAAATTTCGAAAAAAGCACTCGGTTTTTGAAAAGAAGTGTCAAAATTGATATTTTTTGGCTACATTGATATTTTTTGGCTTTATTGAATTGTACTAGGCTCAATATAGTTCTCGGTCCAGGACTGGGTATGAATAATTTTATTGCTGTTATATACATCTTGCATGTTTGACTGGAAAAAGTGTATGATGACCGAGAGTCGAGACTGTGGGTGGGCATATGTTATGTAAGGTTGCCTGGGAGATCTTACTTTTGATTCTAGTATATAATCTGATTGTGTTTACTATATATATAATAACTGATGTGACGCCAGTTAAATTGCCGTATCGTGCTGTTTGTCGTGAGTTTATTATTTAAAAATATTGTTTATTAATTGTTTTCTCGGCTTTTTCGCACAAAATGTTTGCATTGTTGATACAACATTATTGTTACGGGCGTTCAGGTCTCAATAAGTTTCAGTGTTGCCTTCTACAAAATATGTACTTGTTGTTTCACTAAATCCACCACAAGCATTCATTCATAGATATTGAATGGTAGATGCTTAGTTAATAATTTTAGCATATGTACGATTTTTTCAGTGGTGCGGCAAAATCGTTCATTTGGTCCATTTTTTATTTCCAATTGCGAATGTTTTGGCGAAGAAATTCGTATTTCAGGTTTTGTTGATTATTTCTTGTCGTGCTTGCCTTTTTGCTCAGTTTGTAGACATATTCAGCGTAAACGGCACAAAATCTTGCTTGATTTAGTCAGTTTGGTAGAAAAAAATGTTGGTACGACAACTTTAAACATTGGCTGATAATATAAAAAAATTAAACTACTGAAGCAAAATATTTTAAATCATAAAAAACTGAATTCCCTCAATTTAACCTGTTTTTAAGGTTAATTTTCTGTTCATAATTGATCTATATTCACGAGTGACTTGCAGCCGTTTTAAATTACATATTATGTCACGACATTTCTATACTTTTATTTAATTTTTTTGAAGTCTGTCGACGAAATTAGCTATATATATATATAGCTACAAAACCTTAATTAATTTGAAGCTGTGATCATTGTTATTATTGCTTTATTTTAAGCCGTAGGTTTATTAATGTTTCTTTCTACTTTAGTAGAAGACACGGAAATATGGATATTATGAATCATAGCAGATGAGATGAACATTAGACTCAAGTTTGTTATTTGCGTTGCAGGAGTGATATTTGGTGTAGTTCAAAATAAACTAATTACGTTATAAAGTAATTACGTTGCCGCCATATTATCTTATTTTAATAATATAGTATAATAGTTCTAATTTACAATATTTTTTTAATCATTTTTTGGGCCACTGTCATTATTGTGAATAATATATTATGCTGTAAGCTGAATGATATATTTTGTATATATTAATATACATTATTTTGTATATATTTGTATATTAACGCAATAAATAATGGAATATTGGCCTCAGTCTTTTCTGTTTTGTGATGCTTTAATTTAGAACATATTAGTATACTTAGAACATATAGTAATTATTGTTCCTGTCGTTTTGTTTGCAGCATGGTCCGGTACCCTGGCTAGTATAGAAAAAAGTGTTATACCCTGGCTCGATTATGTAGGTAAATTATTTTTGATAGTGTTAATACCTATTTCAGGGTAACAGGCTGCCTAAGTTTTGGCACATGCAAATTCATTAGTTCTGTACTTTATCAGTTTTATCTGCTTATTTTGTATTGTTTGGTTACCGCTTCCCGGTTCCAATCATTTTTCTACAACGATAATCCGCTACTTCATTATGTGTAAAATAAAAGTTGAAATTAGCCCCCATATTGACGTAAAAACTGCTAAAACAGCGTTTTGATATGCTTTGTTTACATTCTGATAGGCCAATAGAAATTGCATTCTTTCACTTTTATCAGCTGATATTAAATGCTGTTATATATCAAGTTTAGCTATATTGTATTATAGTCGTTTTGTCTGCTAAGAATAGGTTGGAATTTTCTAATTAAGCATGTCAAGATCTCGTGTTAGTTTTCTTGCCCAAAGATGTCAATCAACAGCTGCTGGAAGTTCTGTAAGTTCTTTTAGTCGGTAACCCATAAAATCAGTTTTTTATTAGGTAATTAAAATGTATGAATTAAGGTTGATCCGTTGTACCTACGTAAGTTTTGATCAGTGAACAAATCTGGGGGTAAGTAATCACGCCACAGATAGTGGATTATCAGTGTGTTTTTGGTATCTTTAAGTGGGTGATCAGAGAAGTAAAAGAAGATGCCCAAGCCTGAAGCCATATCTAAGGGCAAATAAGGCAAACTGAAAATGTGCAACCGTCACAACTGTCATACAACAGGTACAAAAGATCTTCCGATCATCCATTTTAAGAAAATTCCGTTGGCATATATGAATCGACCTTTAGATTTGGATGGTTTTAGGCCCTTAGCTACCAAGATGTACAGCGAATTCATGCAGAACACGTATTCCCGACGCAAGTGCCCTATTTCAAGAAACCCCTCCTGATGGAACGAGGGGAGATGCAGCACATGTGGGACAGCGAGGGGAAGAAATACTTGGATCTGTTTGGTGGGATTGTGACCGTTAGTGTGGGACACTGCCATCCGTAAGCGAGACACTTGTGCGGATGGTCCTATGTGCACATGGGGGGGTAGAAGGGTTATCTACCCACCCTCAGGGGGGTCGGCACCCCTTCCACTCAGACACCAAGCACCCACCCTCTGATTGCCGAAAAAGTGTGGCAAAGTTGAGTAAAAATTTAATCGCAGAAAATTGCCAAAAAAAGCCAAAAACGTGCTTAAAAATTAGTATTTAATCGAAAAAGCGCAGCATTTTTCTGGCTTTCGCCAGATATCAAACCAAAGCCAGGACCAGCCCCCGGGGGTCGGACAACCCCTCCCTTGCCGATTGCTCCCGTGCATTTCTGGTATTGCTGCTCCGTTTCTGAGGGGGCTATCTGAATTTGGTTTGAGCGGATTTTATTTAAATTTATTTAGTTTCATTGTTTCTTTATACGAACACTCATGAATAGGTTAAGTCTGAAAGTTGAACCGCTGCAAGATGAGTAAGTTTGTAAGAAACTTCTGTGTTGTTATTTAAAATTTCAAAAACTGTAGGTAATCTAATCCATAACAAAAGTGCTTTTAAGCTATTTATATTCGCATTTATTTATATCTTTTGCCTCATTCTGACCAAATATGACAGTTTATACAATTATTTTTATTATTTCTTTCTGGTTCTAACTGATTAATCACTGTTTTTTTAATTTTTGAGAAAGGTGAAGGCCGCAGCTCTGAAGCAAATGGAGAAACTCTGGCACACCACATCGATCTATTTGACTCAACCGATTCATGAATATGCTCAAAAACTCACTTCAAAAATGCCTGGCAATCTAAAGGTCTGATGTAGTTTCAAAAAATTACAAGCCAAACTAACGCTGAAACAAGAATCAGTGGCTGGCACTCACCAAGAGGTAATTCTTCCGTATGCGCACACTGCACTGAACGAGCGTGAGTGAGTGTGCATCAAATGCCGCATGCGCATACCAACTTTAAACTCCACGTCTAAGTCTATTAACCGGACCGTGTGCGCATACGGAATTTGATTCATTTTGGGCTATAGGCAATTTGACTTACACTAAATTTCTAGCCTGAGTTTAAAGTGGGTGTTCTGATACGGAATTCGATGCATACTCACTCGCTCTCTCTCAGTGTAGCGTGCGCACACAGAAGAATTACCCACCAAAATAATTAACTTTAAGCTTTTTCTAATGTCAAGAAAAAGAGGGGACATTCTTACTAGACAGGATATATCAGCACCAGAATGATCCAGGGGGGAGGGATTCGAACCACCCATTTGTGGGAAGTATGGGTGGGGATATAAAGTTCAAACCATATGTGTTGAAGCTGAAGTCAGACAAACTTATTTCTTTTTATAATTTTTTACACAATTAGCTCAGAAGTTTTTGTTCCAAGTTGCAGGAATTCAGCGTGGTCGAGTGACCCGTATCT
>JASANF010004342.1:0-11438 GCA_030248245.1 Trissonchulus sp. WLG1_4 | reverse complement strand
ATAGTTCCTGTAGACTCAGGTTGGATATAACTCGATAATCATTGTGGTTTCGAAGGTTTAGACCAGTTTGAAATTCTTTAAAGTTATAAAATAATTACTATAGCCAATCGGCAAAAAACCCACCCCGTTTGTCGGGAAGAAAAACCCACCCCAGTTTCTGGGCTTAGGGTGGTCCAATTGGCACAAGGTTTTTTTTGTATAAATATACGCTTAATTTACACAGCAAAAAATAAAAATACACACTGATTTACACAGCCCTATTTTTCCCCAAAAGCTGATGAAACGGCCTATTTTGGTTGTAAAAATTACAAAGATTCGCGAAGTGGCGATTGCTGCCTGTGACCTCTTTGTCCTAACAAAATTAAGTCTAATTTTTGATCCCAAAACAAAAAATCTTCAGTTTCTGCTCTTGAACGGCTTATGATTTTTTTTATTTCAGCATTCGTTTTTATGCACTTGAAAGTTGACAGTGAAAAATCTGCCATGCTGAGCCTGTCTGTGCGATTTCTTGTCCTACTTCAAACTACTGTAAAACTTTTACACCCGGATTTGAAAAAAATGAGTAGGATGTGCAAAAAAATTAGTAGGATCTGGCTGATAGAACAACTCTCTATCTGTGTATGTATATATACCATGCATGTACACGGGGTCTCGGCCTGGGGGCTAGGGCTTGTTTCAGATTTTCCGAAATTCTAGGGGGGGGGCTTGCCCTGGCGTGTCGGTTACTTGAACTGTCAAAACCGCAAAATTTTTTGATTATTTCATATTTTTTATTTTCGTATGTAGTTCGAGTCTCAAAGTCGAAATGTTACTTTTAGCGTGAAAAAAACGGTCAATTTTTACCTAAAAAATGCTAAAATATATACACACTTTTAAAAATTTACACAACATACCCTTGATTTACACAGCAAATTTTTAATTTACACAACATTTACACAGTGCCGATTCTGAAAAATAACCCCTGAATTGGCACCATTTTTGTGTGCAATAAAACAACCTTAAACCAAACCGTACACGAGTTCAGAACTCGTTCTGATCATTTTACAATTTTTGTGAGGAATCGAAATTGTGACTTTTTCCACCCCCGAAGCTTGAAATATTCGACCAACTTCGATCCATCGGTACACCTCATGTAAACAAAGCTATCGAAATCTGTTCAAATCCCACGGATGCCATGTATAGGGCTACAAATTAAGCTAAAATGTTGAGTGCCACACTGAACCGCAGTTGAGCCACAGTGGGTCAACTTGATGGGAAAAAAAACCACGTCGGGAAAAAATCCCAATTTTTCAAGTTGTGTAATTCGATGAAAAAACGTAATAGAAACACAAAACTGGTCTTGTTGTTGGGTCCCCATATGATAAGAAATTGCAAACAAATTCCGAACTTGTTCAGGTATATATATATATATATATATATATATAAAATTTGGAGACTCTCATATTTTGCAGAAATTGGCCGTAAACTGCCCAAAATGATTTGACTTGACGCTTTAAACAAAAAGTAACAAGTAACAAGCCGTTTTCTGACACAGTGATAGATTTTTAGTGCCACAGTCCCCTTGGTTTAGTACATTTTATATACAATATGCTAAATCTATTGAAATGCTTGTTTTCAGAATTAAACTTTGTTAGTAGGAAACGACTATGTAGCACAGTAATAGCAATTATGCTACTCTGTGTACAATTTCAGGAAAATTTGGTTTTCGAAAAATTTTCACTAAGTGACCCCATGTAAATTTTGGGGGCAACTTTGATGGCTTGCTGTAGGCCAACCCGTAGATGTAGGAACGTCTTGGTGTGTGCGTTCGAAAGAGGAGGTGGTACTCTATTATATGCATGCTCAACATTGGCAGAGGCGTGCTCATGACGTTTTTTTATTGATCGATGAAATTGAGTTTTTTTCCCGACGTGGGTTTTTTCCCCGCATTGGGTTTTTTCCCATAACTTTAGGTCAAAATTTCTGCCATGACATAAATGATTGCCAAAACATTTTATGCAGCATTTTAGTGCTTATGGTAAGGCTTGATAAGAAAATAAAAAGAAACTTTCAATTTTGTGTATTACTTGGGATATGACCGAAAGTTTCAAAATTGGGTTTTTTTCCCGACTGGCTATACATTTGGAGCTGGAGCGTGTGGAAAAACTTGTACAGCAAATTTGTAGCATTGGATAATAATGGGGTATGTACATCTACCGAGGAGTTATACAAGTATGAGTTTTATGGCACTGGTTGGCGTGCTATAAGTGATTTATGTGAACCTCCGAGTGCAGGAGCAAGAGTGCGCGAAGCGCGCCAGTGCACCTGCACGAGGGTTTTAGATATGCGTATCAATTACTTTTAGTACAACAAACAGTGCGATAAGTGACTTGTATATCGATTCCAACTCTGGCTGTGCACTGTGCAGTATAAGTAGGCTGCACGCTGCTGTGTGCAGTACATGTGAAGTCTGTTACAATCTGATATTGTATTACGTAGTCTCTAGCTTGGATTGAGTTGCAGATATCAGAAAATTCGCAGAACTCTTGAGGAACAAAAGTTTTAGAACGTCCTCGTCTGTATGACTGTCTACATCCTATGGCTATATACGGTTTTTATATGTGACTAAATAGAAGCAGTCGTGTGGTTTATAGCAGGCGAGGAAAAAACCCGCATTTTCATATTTCGTCATGTAGCTCATATACTATACGTTTTCACGGGAAACCAAAAAAAATCTGTCGTAGACCTAACGTTGCTCTAAACGCTGGGACCGGTTTCATTTCGCTATCTCTTACCGTTTTTTCAACGCTATGGCACGTATTCGGAGTAGTAGAGGCCCCTGATGCCAAAACTATACGCAGATTTGCTATGGGGCCTCAGGTACACAAACAAGTTTGAAAACTGCCCTTCGCAGCCCACTATAAAATTTTGAATTTTCAGATTTGAAAGCAAAACGCCTTAATTTCGCCTGAAAACGTTGAAAACAACTAAAAAGTTGCGATAACGCTTGCAAAATGCATGCAAAATTTGCACTTTATTGCTACTTTTTACGCCATCGACCCTCAGTGGGGGGTACCGTAAGTGGGGGTGACTGGTCGTGACGGCCATTTTTTAATTTTATTCGGTTATTTGGCGTTTAAACAAGAGAAATTTATAATAAAATAGAAAGAAAGAAAGAAAATAGAAACCGGTTATAATAAAAAATATTGAAAAAACTGGTAATAGTCCCAGAGAATACTACTTTCCGCTGCCAAAAGACCTCAAATTGACAAAGTCCGACTATTAGGCCCGTATTCCAGAATTCAACCAAGAAAGTGTCAGTATGCGCATTTCTGTTAATAATAGACGTCTTATTGCACTACCATGAGTCTTTTGGGGTAGCTACTAGGTTTTTCGACATCACCAGACCATTTTCAAAAAGTGGGTTTTTTCCCCCACATGGGTTTTTTTACCCCGTCTAATTTCGGTCATGCTCCCCTCGTACGAAAGAAGGAGGGACCTGCCACTGCGGTCCTGAATAGAGGAAGGGTAGTCCTCTGTAAAAGTGTTTTTACATTTGTGCTCGCATCTCTTAGTGAGCCGTGTCGGGTCAAAAATGTGGGGGTCAAATTTTTGACTCATAAAAAATACCAGCGAGACCACTTTTGGATACCGCTTATATACGTTTGCCTACAGGGAATTACTATACGCTGGCAAATTTTTAGACCTGTACCCTGGGTTTTTTTTTTGGTTTTTTTTTTTTTTTTTTTTACTCATTTTTTTTTTTTTTTTTATTTTTTTTAATTTTTTTTTTTTTTTTTTTTTTTTTTTTTTTTTTACGTACCCAAGTTCCAGAACACTGGGGTGGGTTTTTTTCCCCAAAAAAATGGGGTGGGTTTTTTCCCCGCCTGCTATATAACATTTCATAATATGTATATAGTCAGTTACTCAATTTATTGTTATATATACGGAGTTTACCTCCTCCATAATATGCCAAGATAGTATGTATATATAATATATTATAATATATATTATATATGCCGCATTGAGTATAGTCATATAGAGATGGCATATAATACGCGCTCTGCATATGGATGTCTTCTCTTGAGGCATTCTCGTCTCCAATTCAATTCCCGTGGCGAGGCAAGTTATATATTGTGACTAGAACTGAAAAGTTTTTTATGAAGTGTGAAATCTTATTATTGAAATCTTACTGTGGCTGGCATAGATAGAATTGACAAGAGCCCTCTCAGCTGCTGGTAATATAGAGATATATATTTAGTTTTTTTTAATTTATACGTGCGTAGTGCTTATATAATATACGGACGTGGACATTGCATATATATATATAGTATAGTATATATATATATATATATATATATATATATATATATATATATATATATATATATATATATATTATATATATATATTTATATAAATTTATGCTTTATGAAAACAAGACTGACAACACTACACGTGCAGGCAGCGCGCTGTTTTTGTTTGCTAGCGAATTGCGTTCGCTTGCGAAAATTTCACCGCAATTTTTGCGACTAATATACACGCATATAATACTTATACGCGTTTTCTAAAAATTTCAAAAATACATCTGCCGCCGGGGTGGAGTACACATACGTATACGTACGCACGCATGCCCATATCATGTCACGTGTAGTGCCGTAGCGCAACGCTGAGATGACGCTAGGATGCATCTGCCTGCGTATTCTGTGAGAAAAAAGTAGTACTGCGACGCAGAGAGAGACCCCTGCTTAGTTGACTTTACACACTGCTACATATTACTCACACGGAGGAGCGCATTATGTATGTATATATGTATATATGTATACTTGTGTATTATTGTAAGTAGAGACTGATTGACTAGTTTCGAGTTCGCAGAAAGCTGCTCTTCCCAGTACGTACGCAACCCGGCCAAGCATCGTCAAGCGCGAGCGAGCGAAATGAGTAAAAGTTTTGCGAAAATTTGTCTCACCGAAGTGGGGTATTGTAAACTAATGAAGGACCGAAAAGAGATGTTTATTTGTTGTTACTATTGACGACGAAAATCGTAGATATATAAATTCTGCTTGTGCAGTTATTTTTTGTATATTATATTTAAAACTATTGTCAATTTTTCTGCTGTCTAAAAAACTTCCACTCAGTCAGCAAGTGATATTGGCAAGACATTGTTGTTCATGATGACTAAATAGTACAAATATCGTCATAATTAGTTTTGCATATCTGCTGTGTAATCTAATATTCATGCGAAAGATTGATTGAAAAATTAAGAAAACTATTACGCAAACTTGTTTTTCATGGGGTAATTTCATACCGGTTATATAACAATTAGTAACATTATTGTCGTTTCATTCATTCTAAGGGTTGTATAATTATGAGACACGAGCTGAGTAAAGCATCAGTAAATGATTTTAAATGGACTGGTGGATAATGAGTGTTGTTTCATTTTCGAAATTCGAAATTATTATTATAATATACATCGTCCTGCATAATTTTGTCTGGGCTTGGTCTAGCTGAAGTGAGATTTGACAAGGGTTTTATTATTAAATTAGGCTAGTGTGCTCACGCGCTTTATGACACACGCACACACACACACACTCTCTGTTTATTGCTTTGCTGACTTCATATCATTTTGTTTACATGTTTCAGGGCCAACGTACCGTTGTCCCCGGGCTCTCGACAGACGATATAGACGCGCCACAGAAATGCTGCGACAGCGGCTTGTGCTGGCATAATGCGAGGACCACCACCCGCCCTTATCTCTCCAGCTCGAATCTCACCGCCTCAATCCGTGACTGAATCGAATACTCGTTCCCAGCGACCTAGTCGACTTGAATCGCCACTAAAATGGAGTCCCACTTTCGCTGTCTGGGATGGTCTTAGTGTCTGCTCCTCCCCGTCGAAGCTAGCCGCACCCAGATTGTGGGCCAAACGGACAACCGCCACTCTCAGCTGTCCGGCCATAAGCCTGGTCCTTCGATGCCCGAGCCCACTTCGCTAATTCCCACCGCCGCCGCCACCGTCGTTCCAGTTGTGTCTTCTAGTCATCCAGCCTCACATTTACGGCATATATCGGCTGTGCTGCCCCCGCGCTATCAGATTAACAAGGATCTGCTAATTTCCAGCCCCAATAATTCCACGATCAATTTGAATCATACTGCTGCTCCTGCTGCTGCTGCTATAAACAGACATCACAATAATAGCGCCGAGTATAACTACAATAACAGTAGCAGTAGTAGTACTATTAGTTTTGACAGTACTAGTGCTAATACCAACAATCAGCAGAAACTGATATTTAACAATAATTATAACAATACTAATAGTACTACAACTATCATTGATAATAACATTCCAATTGCTGGATCATTGAATAGTCAGGGATCTCTTGTAGTCAGTGGCGGTCCAAACGCGCTCACCACCAATCCAGTCACAACCATAGATCAGCGTCAGGCCAGCTGCGAAGAGCCAGTGGCCATGGAACAGTCAGAGCTCATGATGGATTCTACGCCCGTGGTGGCGGCCAATTATCACCTGCCGCCGCTGGGGCCGCGGTACAATACGCGCAGCAGTGCCAAGGCCGCTGCGGCGGAGACAGCCGCCACGGCGCTCTCACAGAGCTATCACGCTGCGAACGGCAATGGAGGGGGAACGGGGGAAATGAATGGGTCGGGCTCGGCCGGGGGAGGGGGCCGGACGGCTGCCAATAACCCGGTGACGGGGGGCAACAATAATGCCGTTGCCTCCAAGTCGCCCAGTGCCGAAAGTCTTGCCTCGGCTAGTTCTGGCAGCAATGGCTCCAGCTCCAAGAGCGGCGACCGTGAGACCCACTACCTGACCCCTGACGAAGTGCTGGCCGCCTATGGCTCCAAACTGACGCCCTACGAACACGCCGAGATCTACAGCTACTCACGCATCTACTTCATTGGCCATAATGCCAAGAAACGCAACGGCACGGTCACGGCGCCGGCCAACAACGGCTATGATGATGAGAATGGATGCTATCTACTGGTGCCCCACGACCATGTTGCCTATCGCTACGAAATCCTGAAGGTGATAGGGAAGGGCAGCTTTGGCCAGGTGGTCAAGGCCTATGACCACAAAACCAAGCAATATATAGCGCTCAAACTTGTGCGAAACGAAAAGCGATTTCATCGACAGGCAGAGGAGGAGATCAGAATCCTGGAGCTGCTAAAAAAGCAGGACACTGACAATACCATGAACATTGTGCACATGCTGGATCAGTTCAACTTTCGCAACCACAAGTGTATATGCTTTGAACTGCTCAGCATCAACCTCTATGAGCTGATCAAGAAGAATAAGTTTCAAGGCTTCTCCCTGCAGCTAATTCGCAAATTTGCCCATTCCATACTGCAGTGCTTGGATGCATTGTATCGTAATCGCCTCATTCATGCGGATCTCAAGCCCGAGAACATTTTGCTGAAGCAGCCGGGTCGCTCGGGCATCAAGGTGATCGACTTCGGCTCCAGCTGTCACGAGGACCAGCGAGTCTACACCTACATCCAGTCCCGCTTCTACAGGGCCCCTGAGGTCATCCTAGGGGCCAAGTATGGCATGCCCATCGATATGTGGAGCTTTGGCTGCATTCTGGCCGAGCTATACACGGGCTACCCTCTGCTGCCGGGCGAGGACGAAGGAGACCAGCTGGCCCTGATGATAGAGCTACTGGGTATGCCCAGTCAGAAAGTGCTGGAAACGGGCAAGCGGTCGCGAAACTTCATCTCCTCCAAAGGCTATCCCCGCTACTGCACTGCTCAACAGATGCCCGATGGAGCGGTAGTGCTGAGCGGGGGTCGGTCCCGGCGAGGCAAACTGCGCGCCCCCCCTGGCAGTCGTGACTGGAAGACGGCGCTCAAAGGCTGTGACGATGAAACCTTTATAGACTTTCTCAAACGATGCCTGGAATGGGACCCAGACCGCCGCATGGTGCCCCCCCAGGCCCTCAGGCATGCCTGGCTACGCAGGCGTCACCTACCCAAGCCCCCCGACACGGGCCATAACACGCCGGGCGCCGGCAAAAGCTCCCCCTTCAGCAGTGGACCCGACAGTGCCGCACCTGGACGAACAAAATTGCCGCAGATTAATTAATGATTCCTAGCCGAATTTATTAATAATTACTTTTGGATCACCGCCCTCCCCCCCCCCGCCCGCTTGTTATTAATTCTTTCCCCTTACGAGCACAATTTACGCCTGCCTGTGCGCATATTATTACTATAATATTAGAATGATTGCTGAGCTGTTATTAATATTAATTTGGATTAATTATTAATTATGGTTTCAGCAGAATTTTTTTGCTAGCAGCAGGTATTTTCTACCGAAGCACCGTCTATTTATGCTCCCTGTTCTGGAAACAAACGCATTCTCGACTGATGATTTGCTCGTATTTCTGCGGCATTATGTGAACGTGAATTCAATTTATTCATTCATTCGATTGCTTTATCATTTTTGCCATTCATTCATCTGTTTTATGGAACGGATGTTGAATGGATCTTTATTCTTATGAACTCTCTCTTCGTGTGTATTACGTTCGTTCGGTCCGTTAGTAGTATTTTACACGTTATTTTATATATTATATATGTAAGTAGTCTGTGTTATCGTATCTTATAATATATTGCTTGTACCAACCAGCATCCCCAACCCCACGCTTTTTAGTGCACCGATCATTATTGTGGGTTCAAGTTTTTTGTGTATTTTTTGTACTATGTGTCCATATTTTTTGGTCAAGTAATTATATTGTGTTTTAACACTACGCTGCCTGAAATGTCAGAATTGCCTCGATATGTATTGCACTGTTTTTAATATATGCTGTTTTTTAACTAATTTTTCTGTCATTGTTTTTTTAAATATTGCTATAAGTGAGCATGAGCTCATTTTTCAACTTTTGGCTTAGCTTTTCCCGAATTTTCCGATTTCTTGGCGCTATTATTGTCGCTATAAGACAGCCTGCTTAGTTTTCGTATTACATTGGTCACGTTGAATGTTCTAAAGTCTG
This sequence comes from Trissonchulus sp. WLG1_4, assembly GCA_030248245.1. NCBI lineage: Eukaryota > Metazoa > Nematoda > Enoplea > Enoplida > Ironidae > Trissonchulus > Trissonchulus sp. WLG1_4. Next base: position 2,455 of record JASANF010004342.1, on the reverse strand, counting down.
ACAAAAAAAGGTTGCGCCACTTCCTTATTGTAGTGGCGTGACTTGGGCGACTACTTACTCTTGCTAGTCAAAATCTATCCTTTTCGTAACGAAATTACAAGTTTTGTTTTCTCAAGTGGTGCAACTATTTTTGGTCTGACTTTAGAATTCGATTGTTTTGGGTGCTGAGCGAATTCAGATCTGTTTTCGAAGAATCTCCCTATTCTGTGGCAGAATTTTATTTTGATCCAATGAAGGGCAGCTTCTTTAAAAATCCAAATACCAAAATCTTTTGTGGATTTTGTCTTGCTGACAAGTGTTTTCAACCTTCAAAAATGAAATGACTGTAAAGTTTGAAAAATGGTGATATTTTTGAGAAAACAATTCTGGCAGCTTTTGAATCGGCACAAAATGGGGACGCTATAATAATAAAGTAGAAGAACTTTATTATGACCTGTTTATTTCTCAAAATAAATTTTATTCCTAAAATTGATGTATATACATATCGTACCTTTTTTCTCAAATTAAATGTCATTCATCAAATCTGATGTTATATATATATATATATATATATATATATATATATATATATATATATATATATATATATATATATATATATACCCTTTTTTCCCTCAAAATATGTTTCATTCATTAAATCTTATGTAACATTATTTCTTTTTTTATTTTCAAATAAGGTAAGGTCATTACTTCGCTCACATCCAGGTAGTTGTAGTGTTCATCGGGTTGTCATTCTTGAAATTAGCGGATCAGATTATAGTTAATAGAACATTTTTGAACCTTGTGCATTTTGCACACAATAGAGTGGCATCTTTTTTTGTTGTTTTTTATCAATACATTGTTACATACTATGTTGTTGATTTAAAAAATTATTGTATATATATAATATATATATATATAAATATATATATATAAATTTATATATATATATATATATATATATATATATATATATATATATATATCTGATCGGCTGATTCAGTTTCTCGACCCGCAGCCATTATCTGTGTTCAGTTGGTTGTTGCTTATTAGATGTTGATTTCTCTGCCTTGCTTTAACAGTTTTTGTTACTGGCGCATGTAATGTTTTTTTATATATCATTCATTATCTAAGCACACTCCTATCTATTTTAGTTTTCTCGGTAACTTTCGGTTTGATTTTTTATGCTTATGCATTGATAGAGGATGGGCCATGTATATATTTTTTATTTCATTATCGACGGAGACTACTGTGTGATATTAGTACATTTTGCGATGAATCATCGTCAGCAGATTTCATTCACTACTGATTCACACAAATAAGATGAACCAATTTTTATTCAATCGGAAACTACAAACGTAATCTGATTTGGAAATGGAATGAAGAAATAATTTGTTGTTTTTTGGAGAATTTGAAAATGAAATGTCTATTTTGGTCTCGAAAAATAAATATATATATATATATATATATATAGTCTCAATCTTTACATTGCATAGTGTTAAATCATCGTTTTTGCAATCAGGTTTTTCAACACTGTAAGTGTTTTATTACATAGCGTAAATTTCATGTTTCTTTTTGTCGTAGTTATTTTAAGTCGGACAACTTTTTTTGTAATTACAGCACGCAGTATGTGACACATGTATGATATATTTTACATACGTATGTATTATTTTATTTTATATATTATATTCTACACTATATGCCTACGTTTACGTACAAGTAGGTGCGTGCTCGTACGTATATACAGTTTTAGTTTGCAGTTATACCCGTGTATTATATATTTTTTATTTTTAGTGTTTTCATTGTTACTTTGTTTTTTGTGCCTGTTCAAAGATGTAACATGTGCTGTGTGCAACCTTAGTGTGACCTCAAGTCGACTATAAATTTCGTTGTCTTGTGAACGTATGTAAGATGCAAACTAATATGTGTACACAAAACTTGAGTAATTTTTAAAAGTGAAAAAGAGCAACTTAGATAATGAATGATATATAAAAAAACATCGCATGCGCCAGTAACAGAAACTGTTGAAGCAGAGCAAGAAAATCAACATATAATAAGCAACAACCAACTGAACACAGATAATGGCTGCGGGTCAAGAAACTGAATCAGCCGATCAGATATTATATATATGTATATATATATATATATATATATATATATATATATATATATATATATATATATATATACAATATATATATAATATATATACAATAATTTTTTAAATTAAGAACATAGTATCCAACAATGTATTGATAAAACAACAAAAAAAGATGCCACTCTACTGTGTGCAAAATTGCACAAGGTTCAAAAATGTTCTATTAACTATAATTCTGATCCGCTAATTTCAAGAATGACAACCCGATGAAAACTACAGCTACCTCGGTGTGAGCGAAGTAATGACAATAATTGAAAATAAAAAAAAGAAATAACGTTACATCAGATTTAATGAATGAAATATATTTTGTGGGAAAAA
>JASANF010004341.1:0-11660 GCA_030248245.1 Trissonchulus sp. WLG1_4 | reverse complement strand
TAATGTTCACAATTGTTTATAATCAAAAAAAACCTCTTCGACGTTCGACTTAGCGTATTTCCTTACGAAAAATTGGCCCAACTCACCAGAATTGTCCAATTTTTGACCAAATTGTAACTTGGCCTTAGCTTAGGCTTGGGCTTAGGCTGAGGATTAGGGCTTAGGCTTAGGCTCAGGCACTAAAAAATTGAAATTTTCAGAAAAAATCCTGCCAGCTTAGCCTAAAGAATCCTGCTAGCTAAGCCTGGACGATGCCTTAAAACATCATAACGCACTCAAAACTATCCAAAAACTAAGCCATTTTTGGTTTCAAATTTTAGCCAAACTTCCTTCACTTTCGAAAACACTGAAAATGCTATTTTTAAGGGGTCATAGCTCAGAAAATCGAAACTTGTGGATAGGGGTTCGATTACAAAAAATGCTTCCCTTAAGGTGCTCTATTCCAAAAAATAGGTCCACTACTCCCTCCCCCCCCCAACTGCACTTGATCCAGTAGCGTACCCAGGATTACGCGGGGGGGGGGGGGGGTGAAAACGCACACGCAGTCCGCGGCAGTCTGCAGAAAGTTCAGCTTTTTAAATTTTTTTTTTGATTTCATTGATATTGCAAAAAAGTTTTATATACGCAACATGTCGTGCAATCCTAGTGGTTGCAGGAGTCTGGGGGCGACAGCTGCCAGAAGCTGGAGCTTTTTTTGAATTTTGAAATAAAATTTGCATTGAAAAAGCAATTCTAAGCAACACTTGGTGTTTTATCATAGTGGTTGCAGGGGCCTGGGGGCGGCAGCCCCCAGAAGCTGAAGCTTTTTTAAAATTTTGAAATAAAATTTGCATTGAAAAAGCAATTCTAAGTAACACTTGTTGTGAATTCATAGTGGTTGCCAGTGGCGTATTTAGGGGGGGGGGCTGGGTGGGCTGCAGCCCCCCCCTTAGCAATTTGAGCCCCCCCCTTAGAGGGTCGCAGCCCCCCCCCTTTCCGAAACTTCAAAAGCTGACAAAAGTGTTTCTGATACCTCCACAATTGACAAATTCTACCTTCAAAATTAAAAAAATCTTTAAGTTTTTTCCATTCTGTTGATGTTTTTTCGGCTCAGATACCTTTTCTTTGTGCATGCCTATATATATGCCAGGTCTATTATCATATTCTGTGCTAATTTATTAATGTCTCACATGTTTGTATAGTTATATAGGGTGAAAAATACAAAATTAAATACAAAGTATACTATTTTTTTGCTTTGCTGCATACATGTTTGTATTTTTTTGTTTGTATTTTTTTGCATACATGATATTTTTTACGATTTTTTCACTTATTGTTAATTTTAATTTTTGAAGCATTATTACACCAATCTGCAGTGGCGTAGCCACAAAAAATTTCGGGGAGGGGGGGATCAGGTTTCTTTGTTTTAAAACGTTAAAAATGCATTTAATTGCTATTTTAACGCTAAAAACGACACATATTAGCAATTTTCGGCCAAATTATAGTTTCTGTATAATAAAATTAGCCACAGTCGACCATTTGGAACTTTGAATAATGATCTGCTAACGGCAAGTGTATCCGCGTCCACAGGAAGAAAGTGTTTGAATGTTTTTAACATGTTTTTTGCACTTTCGATTAACATGCTTTTAACATGTTTTTAACATATTTTAACATGGTTTTAACATCTTTTAACATGTTTTTTTAAATAGTGTTAAAAACATGTTAAAAAAATTTTAACATCATTTTAACATGTTTTTCGCATCAAATTCACTCAAAATTAAGATGAATTTAACATATGTTAAAAACATGCTAAAAGTATGCTAAAAAGTTTAGCATGATTTTAACATGTTTTTTGCATCTTTTTCGCATATTCTAAAAAGATACGAAAAAGATGTTAAATCTATGCTAAAAGTTTTAGCATAAATTTAACATGTTTTTAACACATGTTAAAAATATGTTAAATTTGTGCAAATTTAATGCGAAAAACGTGTTAAATTGATGTTAAAATTTTTTAACATGTTTTTAACACTATTTAAAAAACATGTTAAAAGATGTTAAAACCATGTTAATAACATGTTAAAATATGTTAAAAACATGTTAAAATCATGTTAATCGAAAGTGCAAAAAACATGTTAAAACCATTCAAACACATTCTTCCTGTGGTCTCGTGTGTCAATTTTCAACCCTAAAATTGCAACACACATCAGAAACGGTCGTTCTTGACGACGGATCAGAAAAAGCCACCTGGCAAAAGCATATTGCAACGATAAATCATCGCAAAACCCCAATTTTTGAACGCAGCCATAAAATAGCCTACGCTGGCCCATAGCACAAAAAGATTCACTCCAACTCTTATGTACGCAGCTGTACACAACGGGCTTTTACGCCAAATGGACGTGACTTTTGTTCCCCGCTCGACTATATATAACGTAAGTCATAGGCCCTTGGGCCTATTTTTTGATCCATGAGCTTAAATAATAATGTTTAATATTTTAAAATTATATATTTTTGTTTATTTTATGTCAAAAGTGCAGTTGTCAGTGCAATGTAGAAGGTTAAAACCTCGAAAAAGCTAAAACTTCAAAAAGTGTAGTTTTCATTGCAATGTCGATGGTTAAAACCTCAAAAAAGCTGAAACTTCTGGGGGCTGCCGCCCCCAGACCCCCGCATTGCTAAATGCTAGCTGTAGTTCCACTACATTTCTTTATTTCATGTAAAAAGTGCAATTTTCAATGCAATTTCGATGGTTGAAATCTCAAAAAAGCTCCAACTTCTGGGGGCTGCCGCCCCCAGACCCCCGCAGATTCACTATTGTAGTTTATCGATGGTTACAATTACAAAAAGGTCCGAGGGTTGCCGTCCCCGCCAGACCCCCTTTGATCGGCGGTGGCTCACAGTTGCTCCGCACCCCCCCCCCCCGGTCGCAGCCCCCCCCTTTGCGAAATCCTGGATACGCCACTGGTGGTTGCAGGGGTCTGGGGGCGGCAGCCCCCAGAAGCTAAGGCTTTTTTAGGATTTTGAAATGAAATTTGCATTGAAAAAGCAATTCTGAGCAACACTTGGTGTGAAATCATAGTGGTTGCAGGGGTCTGGGGGCGGCAGCCCCCAGAAGTTGAAGCTTTTTTAGAATTTTGAAATAAAATTTGCATTGAAAAAGCAATTCTAAGCAACACTTGTTGTGAAATCATAGTGGTTGCAGGGGTCTGGGGGCGGCAGCCCCCAGAAGCTAAGGCTTTTTTGGAATTTTGAAATAAAATTTGCATTGAAAAAGCAATTCTAAGCAACACTGGTCGTAAAAAAAGAGTGGTTGCAGGAGTCTGGGTTTGGCTTTGGCAGCCCCCCCCCAAGAAGCTGGAGTATTTTTAGAATTCTGAAATAATAATTGCATAGAAAAACCAATTCTAAGCAACACTTGTCGTGAAATCATAGTTGTAGCAGCGGTCTGTTCAGAGTCAGATTTTGTTATGTCAAATATTTCAAACTTTTAACCTATTTAGATAAAAAAAGCACGAAAAATCGGCAAATGGGGGGACTAGCAAACCTGAAAAATACGTTGTATACAGGAAAAAATTGAAGAAAAACCATGGGTGACAAGGGCTGTCCTTAGACGTTCGTCCTCCACTCCACCCACCACACGGTTTTTAATTAAAAGCCACACAAAATATATAACTAAATACCAATAATAGTTGTCAGCATTACTCATTATTACTACACCATAGCAGATATAAGTCATGTGTATACATTAGAGCAGTAATGAATTAGGGGCGAGATCTCCTCGAAAGAAAATTTTGAAAAATTTTTGAAGTTCCAGTGTAATTTTAGTCAATTGGGAACGTGCCGGAAAATTTTTTTCAGCGGTGTCATAAAACCAAAGAAGACCACAGGAAAAAAAGTGAAAAAGGGGGGGCTGAAATCGCGAAGGGGGGGGCTAAAATCGCGAAGGGGGGGGCTGATGTCCCCCTAGCCCCCCCCCTGGGTACGCCACTGACTTGATCCCACTTTTTCACAATTTTTCGGCTTATAAACTGTCAAAAATAAACCTATATAACAGCGATAACCTGCTCTTGTCTTGAATAACAACTGTTTCAAAGCCACCCTTGCCGTCAATATTGTATGTGGACAAATCCACTACTTTTTTTGATTTAAAAATAATATTCACATCGAGAAAATACAATATTAAAATTGTCTACATCTTTGCTTGAATCTGATTGGCTGGCTGAAGCCAAAGCACCGGTTTCACAGAAAAATGTGCAAGTTCACATGCCTGTAATTATTGCACAATAATGAGTTGGATAATGAAAAATAACTTACTTGTGTAAAATTTTTTGTTCTTTTTACATGTATGATTAGTTTTTCTTTTGGGGACCTTTTTTTCTGTTAAATTTGAATTTTGTCAATTTGCTCGTTCGCAACCGGTCAACATTTTTTTAAAAACTAACTCTAGAAATATAATATAATGTCCCAAATAACATATAAGCCCGCCAAAAAATTGACGATCTGTGCTTTATACTCGATCTGTGCACAGTTTTCCGCTAAAAAATTGTCGAAAAAACCGGTTTTCGGTTTCTAACAAAACGAAACCGGTGTCAACCGGTACTAAACTCTTATTTGCAGTATGGCGGACCGATACCTACAATTTGATATACTGGCGGCACGGAACGGTTTAGCACAACTTGAGATACGTGTGGCTAAAAAAAAAAAAGATCAAAAACATGTTGCTGAAAATCAATTTCTGTTATATCTCAACTAATAATAAATCGATTTGCTCAAAACTCGGTGAGCATTTACAAACTGCCGTGGTACTTAACATATTAAAAATTCAGGTGTGTTGCTATAGCTAGACGAAAGTTCTAAGCGATTAAAATTTAAAATTTCCGCATTGTGAGTGTTTGCGTCCTATTATAGGTTTGGCGCTATCGCGCCAAACCTGATTATGTACTCTTGATGAGACAAATGGCAAATAAGGATCACTTCTAAAATGCACTCGATGGATTCAAATTGAGTAATATTTGATAAATAGTTTATGTCAAAGCTAAGTTAGATTTACAAAAAATCTATTAGGATTGGCAAAGTGACTTCATAAACGATGCCATTATTTATTAAAAAACTTGAAACAGTTTGACTTACCCTGAAAATTTGGCATTGCTCAACGGAATAATCTACAGCAGCAAGCTTTCTTTAAAGCCATTCCATTCGTTAACCACTTAAAGCATTACACAAAAATTTGTAACCAAAGCTGGTTGTTCATACAAACATGAGTGGGATATAAAATTTCTTCGGGGTACTCACAACTCTACCCTTCGGGATCGGTATGTGAGGCCCCAAACTTTGCCTTAAATTTAAGTTAAAAGCATATGTTACACACACACCTATGTATTTAGGATACCCTTTTTTTGGAACTATACCCGTAGCCTGATATAGTTTCCACAAAAAAAGAGGTGAATCTGGGCACCACCCTGTACTCGACGACCTTATGGGCAAACATAAAAAAAATAAAATTTCTTCCAAAATGAATAGCCTAAACTGTATTAAAGAGTAGAAACAACTTAAGTCTACTAAAACTTGCAGTAAGTCAGCAAATTTACACTAACTTTATTGCGGTAAACAGCGAAAAAGTCAACTGCGGGATATATATTAATTTCACAACCGCAGATGTACATGGGGGGGTCTGGGGGTGGGGCAAGTCCCCCCCCCCCAGATTTGAGAATCCGGGACAAGCCCCTTCCCTCAGATTTGACCCACCGGGACAAGCCTCCCTCCTTGATGCTGAAAGAAAGGTGTCCGAACACTTAAAAAAGGCCCCAGATCGCCGTAAAATGCTTTAAACATGGGTAAAAAGCTAAAAAATTTCTAAAAATAGCCAATTTTTGCCGAAAATACCCCATTTTTGGCAAAATTCAAATTTTTTGCGTTTTTTTCCGCTCAAGCCTCCTAAAAGTCGGAACAAGCCCCCCCCCCTTAAATTTCGGAAATTCTGGGACAAGCCCCCCCCCAGCCGAGACCCCGTGTACATGTATGTTCACAACTTTTAAGTTTTGTGTCCTTCAATACCGGGAATCATTTTTTCTCGAACATAATCTGTACATTACACGCACAAATATAAATCGTATACAAGCCCCAGACATTATAAGGCAGTCATTATAACTTTTACAGTTTCTCAGGCTGCAAGTTCACAGCACTAGAAGTGCAGATACACTGTATAAATGAAGAGTATGACACTCTGTCCCCCAGATACTCGGCAGGAACGACGCAGCTTCTGAAAAATCGTTTGAACGTCTTGATTTCTGACATGCGAGTGATATACAATAACTGTAGTCAATTTTATGCAAGTTAAGTTTCCGAAATACATAGTATGGAATTCTAGTGTTGTAGGACACTAAACTTTATGACTAAACTATTCTAGTGTTGTAGGACACTAAACTTTATGACTAAACTATTCTAGTGTTGTAGGACACTAAACTTTATGACTAAACTATTCTAGTGTTGTAGGACACTAAACTTTATGACTAAACTATTCTAGTGTTGTAGGACACTAAACTTTATGACTAAACTATTCTAGTGTTGTAGGACACTAAACTTTATGACTAAACTATTCTAGTGTTGTAGGACACTAAACTTTATGACTAAACTATTCTAGTGTTGTAGGACACTAAACTTTATGACTAAACTATTCTAGTGTTGTAGGACACTAAACTTTATGACTAAACTATTCTAGTGTTGTAGGACACTAAACTTTATGACTAAACTATTCTAGTGTTGTCGGACACTAAACTTTATGACTAAACTATTCTAGTGTTGTAGGACACTAAACTTTATGACTAAACTATTCTAGTGTTGTAGGACACTAAACTTTATGACTGAACGATTCTAGTGTTGTAGGACACTAAACTTTATGACTAAACTATTCTAGTGTTGTCGGACACTAAACTTTATGACTAAACTATTCTAGTGTTGTAGGACACTAAACTTTATGACTAAACTATTCTAGTGTTGTAGGACACTAAACTTTATGACTAAACTATTCTAGTGTTGTAGGACACTAAACTTTATGACTAAACTATTCTAGTGTTGTAGGACACTAAACTTTATGACTAAACTATTCTAGTGTTGTCGGACACTAAACTTTATGACTAAACTATTCTAGTGTTGTCGGACACTAAAAGGACACTAAACTTTATGACTAAACTATTCTAGTGTTGTCGGACACTAAACTTTATGACTAAACTATTCTAGTGTTGTCGGACACTAAACTTTATGACTAAACTATTCTAGTGTTGTCGGACACTAAACTTTATGACTAAACTATTCTAGTGTTGTCGGACACTAAACTTTATGACTAAACTATTCTAGTGTTGTAGGACACTAAACTTTATGACTAAACTATTCTAGTGTTGTAGGACACTAAACTTTATGACTAAACTATTCTAGTGTTGTAGGACACTAAACTTTATGACTAAACTATTCTAGTGTTGTAGGACACTAAACTTTATGACTAAACTATTCTAGTGTTGTCGGACACTAAACTTTATGACTAAACTATTCTAGTGTTGTCGGACACTAAACTTTATGACTAAACTATTCTAGTGTTGTCGGACACTAAACTTTATGACTAAACTATTCTAGTGTTGTAGGACACTAAACTTTATGACTAAACTATTCTAGTGTTGTAGGACACTAAACTTTATGACTAAACTATTCTAGTGTTTTAGGACACTAAACTTTATGATTAAACTATTCTAGTGTTGTAGGACACTAAACTTTATGACTAAACTATTCTAGTGTTGTCGGACACTAAACTTTATGACTAAACTATTCTAGTGTTGTCGGACACTAAACTTTATGACTAAACTATTCTAGTGTTGTAGGACACTAAACTTTATGACTAAACTATTCTAGTGTTGTCGGACACTAAACTTTATGACTAAACTATTCTAGTGTTGTAGGACACTAAACTTTATGACTAAACTATTCTAGTGTTGTAGGACACTAAACTTTATGACTAAACTATTCTAGTGTTGTAGGACACTAAACTTTATGACTAAACTATTCTAGTGTTTTAGGACACTAAACTTTATGATTAAACTATTCTAGTGTTGTAGGACACTAAACTTTATGACTAAACTATTCTAGTGTTGTCGGACACTAAACTTTATGACTAAACTATTCTAGTGTTGTCGGACACTAAACTTTATGACTAAACTATTCTAGTGTTGTAGGACACTAAACTTTATGACTAAACTATTCTAGTGTTGTCGGACACTAAACTTTATGACTAAACTATTCTAGTGTTGTAGGACACTAAACTTTATGACTAAACTATTCTAGTGTTGTAGGACACTAAACTTTATGACTAAACTATTCTAGTGTTGTAGGACACTAAACTTTATGACTAAACTATTCTAGTGTTGTAGGACACTAAACTTTATGACTAAACTATTCTAGTGTTGTCGGACACTAAACTTTATGACTAAACTATTACTACACTGACCTCAATCTTGAGTCTGAGCTATAATTTCAGTCTGAGCGAAAATTCCTGGGGGGCGTTTCAGTAAGCGCTCTTAAGAATGCTCATAAACTTGCGCATAAACTGGTCCGCTATGAGCGAGTTATGAGCCTCTTTAGGATCGCTCATAATGTGTTTCAATAAAGTGCTCTTGAGTTGCTCAAAGCGTGCAGACTTATGCAGCACATGAGTCTGTGCATATGTCAGCAAAGGTGCATTAGTTTTGTTTTTGGACATGCATACCGTGTATTATTTCTAGATATTGCAACTTTCATGCAATTTTTACTTTTCAAATTTTTTTCACTCATTCTTTTTATTTTCTAGATTATGCATTTTTTAACATTTTTGTCCCCTCTCAAAGACTAGCGGACGGGAGTCGGGAGAGAGGCTGTCGAGAGTACAAGTTTTTACTTAATAATAACTTAACGGGCGTTATTATATTTTAAAATTAACTGAGCATGTATCATTCAAACTATCAGTTAAGTAGCAATTATGAAGCAGAAAAAACTTTTTATGCTAATTACAATACATGCTCAGACACTCATGTAGTTAAGGGGATGGGGGGAAACCGAGAAGACCACCGAAATTCGGCCCCGGGGGTCCCACCAGGGGTAAAAGAGGGAAAGGGTCTCGACGTGAGACAATTTTTGTGCCAAAATTGGCAAAAAACCGGCATTTTTTAATTTCAGCAATTTTTCCCAAAATTTTGGCCAAAAATTGTCAAAATCGGTGCGTTTTGGTCCAAAAAAGGTAAGAATTGCGTCAGTTTTGAGATAGGGGATCAAAATTTAGCAAACGCTAATGTAAACAAGTAGACTCCTAAAAGGAGGAAAATTACTTTTTAGAAAGTTATATTGGTATTTAGCAAAAATGAAATGGTCAAAAAATTTAGTTTCTCGAAACGTAGATTAATTCTGTGATAATCGAACGACATGACTGTGGTTGTTCAAGCAATGTCACTAACTACTGCGCCATTCACCTTTCAAGATTGATTGGTTTAACCAAGAGTACATAATAGCGTCTCACTCTATATAGAAAAAGAGTGAGACACTCTCCAGCCTGCCTGTGTTCTAGCACAGGCAGATGCGCTGGTCGTTTTCAGGCTACATGTTGACATTCTATGCAACATGTGACTGGCCAATCAAAAGCAAGCTTCTATTCTCTGATTGGCAGACGCCTGTGCACGTGCTCCAATCATAAAACGGGATAGGAATAAAGGTAAATAACTCATTATTTATTCAGTCTGCTTGTAAAAACATTAAAAAAGGTTTGCAAATACCTTTGGGGATACTTTGGCAAACTTTCAGCGAAATTGATTGAGAAACTTTGAAGAAATTCAGAAAAATTTGTATCTCAAAAGTTTTTCAATCAATTTCGCTGAAAGTTTGCCAAATTATCCCTAGAGGTATTTGCAAACCTTTTTTAATGTTTTTGCAAGCAGACTATGAACAAATAATGAGTTATTAATTTTATTCCTATCTTAATGCTTATCAACGCATCAGCGATTATATACTAAAGTGTGTTACGCAGGGAATCTACACGCTGATTGGCCAGTCACATGTTGCATAGAATGTCCACATATAGCCTGAAAACGACCAGCGCATCTACCTGTGCTAGAACACAGGCAGGCTGGAGAGTGTCTTCTTCTATATAGAGTGAGAAGCTATTATGTACTCTTGATATTAGTCATGTTTCTTTCCAGAGCAGCGACTTAAACATCAATAAAAACCGGAGTAGCGTAGCCGAGTGGTCAAAGGCGCTATTTCAAGAATATTGGATCACTGCAGGGGTTCGAGAGTGTCTCACTCTTCTTCTATATAGAGTGAGAAGCTATTATGTAGTCTTGGTTTAACTAAGCCACAATAGCATTAGTGACATTAAATTAAATCTTCAAAAGTTGCACTTTAAAATATAACATGTATAACATGATGTCACAAATGAACTTGTGCAAAGCAGCAACATTAAAAAGTATTTTGCACACATTTTGCATGGTCAGAATCACTTATGAGCTCGCTAGAAGCCCAATTTACTGCTTTTAAATTCATGCGCAAAATTATGCGTGCTCTTAACTTAAGAGCAGTTACTGAAACACCTAATCCTTAAGAGCACGCACAAGTTGCCCACTTATGAGCTCATAAGCGCTAAGAGCGCTTACTGAAACGCCCCCCAGGACCCTAAAATAAAGCCAGACGCATGATTTCGTTAGTGAAGAAACCGTTTTCGAGCATTACGACTTGCGACTACAGCGAGCAGTTGCAAAAATCACGCCACTTATTTTGTCTCAGGGTTCTGTATTTTTGGTCAGTCTTTCGAGCAGGAGCAATTGACTTAAGTTCCAGCTAACAGTCGCTCTCAACAGCATTACCTAACATAACATAAACAGCTATTTCTTGGCGTCTTTTCTTGTATGTTTTATGTTTTTGTATTTAAAATTTTATATTATATGGAAGGGGGTGGTGGTGGTTGATGTCTGGTGGGAGGGGGCGGGGGCAGTTCAAGATGAAGTAGAGCGCAAATGGCGGGACAAAAGTTTGGACGGGATAAAAATAACGTGTTTGTGTACGCTAAAGGCGATATCTACTCAATGGTCCATATATAAACAAATACAAACATCAGTAGGTATATTAAATGACACAGATAGTGAAAAACTAACCAAGACACGCAAAAAAGCATTCCTTCCCTATTACGAACACTAGGTCTTTTCCGTTAACCCCCCTGTCCTGGATTTGGAATTTAATGAGTCCATTTTCATAGTTTCACCAGTTTTTTGCCCAATGAACTCCTCTTGACCTCCAAACAACCAACTATGAACGACCTACAAACGACCTACTTATGAACTGGACTTACAAATATATTTTCTTACATAATTGTGAAATTCAAAAAAAACATTTTCAATTTCAACAGTTTTCAAATTTTTAGTGGTTTAAAATCCCAAAATTGGTTTTCCAGAAAAGCACCTTGTCACTTAGTAACTTCGGTAATAGAATATGGTAGCGCGGTATCGGTTTTTTAACTTGGTCCGATAAAATTGTCAGATTTTTAAATAACTATCTGGACCAATCTGAAAAATGTCACACGAACTTTCTAAAACGGATCCTAAGTGTTAAAAACACCACACCAACAGTCGCGATATACGGAGAAACTGGAATATATCCCAACAATACGTAAATGAACCAAGTAC
>JASANF010004338.1:0-49113 GCA_030248245.1 Trissonchulus sp. WLG1_4 | reverse complement strand
ACATAAATATCACCTGTATTGGCTTACTTCAGAATTACAATGCATATTTTATGTAAATCTGTGTTTTCAGGCCCACTATCCGGAAACAATGGGCCTGGCCCTGGTGGTTCGCGCCCCTCGGGTGTTCCCCGTCCTGTGGACCCTGGTCGGTCCCCTCATCAATGAGAACACCCGCAACAAGTTCATGGTCTACGGCGGCAGCGACTACGCCGGCCCTGGTGGCTTGGCTGATTTCATTGATCCACAGTATATTCCTGATTTTCTGAATGGCCATCGCAATGTAAGAGTCATCACTATTGGTTTGCGTGAGTGGTATAGTAAACTGTGTTTAAAATAATATAGTATGCTCTGGTCTGGTAGTCTACCTAAATGATGCAATAAAAAACCGCATGAGTGTATCGCCGTCTGCAGACAAGTTTTCAAATAAACAGCCCTAAACTAGGAAACATGGTTTGCATTGCTTGTTTGAAAATATGCAGAAAGCAGTGTTAGTGCATTTAGAAAGGTCGTAATTAGTACTTTTACGTCTACTTGTATTTATGAGTAAAAACTAAGTGAAAATGGCAACTCAGCAGCTCAGTGGTGATAAATGTGCACCGAGAAAGCTTTTTTAGATAAGAAACGGTTTTTTAAATGAATTTTATTGAAGCTTCCAACTATAAACATTGAGAATTAGACTTGGTCTGCTTTCAAACGCCTCCAAAACGTCGCAGCGTGCACATAGCCTTGGAAAGAAAATATAACAATTTGAGAAGTAGAAAGCCAAGAGGACAAGATATGTCTGAGTTTCCCTTTGACGTTACTTAACGTTTTTTTTAGTGTACCGTTCCCGATGGCGGACTTGTGCCGAAATCCCTCTACCAGCCGCAGGCCGTGGCTCCCGGGGATCTGGCAGAGGGTGTCTTTTACGGGTCTGCATCCAGTTCCGCACCGTTGGAATCTCTATATCAGAACGCACACGTTTATAGAGGATTGCCTTATGAGGTTGGTTTGCTGGCGGGTTATGGTTTTCTGATGCTTCTTAGACTTGTTAAGCCGGGCAGAATAGGTTGTAGACACAGCAGTTTTGACAACACACTTTACAGCAAACTTTTTATTTAGGCCTTACAGATACAGTTACAGTTCAGTTAGTCAGTGTGGTATCTATCTAGCCTTGACTGAACAAATGAATTTATTTAGAAAGTGATCGGATTTGGTCTAGTTAAAAAATAATGAAGTTTTGTAGTACTTTTAAGGTACTTGAATCTGAAATAAAAAACTGCCTCTGTCACCTTAAAAAATAATGTGCATAATGTTTCAGGTCTTGGTGCCAGTCAATGAGCGCGGCTGTGTGATCACGTGGGATTTCGACATTGTGAAGGGGGACGTTGAGTTCATCATACTCAGAACACCGAAAATTGTACAACCTGAAGAGGTGACACTTCTGTGCAGTCATACAGTCTTTTTTATGAATATGCAGATTCTAACAATTCGCTGTTTTAACAACACCGGATTGAGTTGTTGCCGGACATACTACATTGTGAATGGTTAATATGCAAATCGTTAATGGGCTGAGACTGTATCTTGGCACTTGCTTTGACATTGACAATAAACTATCGAAATATTTTCTTATTTCACCAAGGCTAAACAAAACTTTTAAGAAGTAAAGCTAAATAAAACTTTTAAGAAGTACTTGGAATGCCTCCTCTTTTATTTTTGCCGTTTTTGTGAGTTGTAAACTAGTGCCGTTTAGTGCCGGTCAGTGGTTTGAATGACGCCGTTTCAGATCTCTGGCTCAGCGCTGTCCCCCACAGGTCTGGTGGCCGTAATTTCCCACTCCAGTCCGGCGGTTTTTGACAAGAATCTCAAATTGGGACTGGATCTGTTTATTGAACAAAAGGCTATACGGTGCCAGGAAGGGGATTCAATTCAGGTGTGGTGCAGTTTGGATTAATTCAGATCTCTTTGCTGGGGTCAGAAAAAGTAGTTGTGCAAACTTGCCCTACATGTTTAATAGGAATTCAGTTTCATGGTTGACTGTTTTACATGTAAATTGTAGGTGTTTTCGTCTTCTAAAAATCGCTTTTTCATGACGTATTACTTGCCGACACGAAGACAGGCCAAATTTCAACCGGTTTGAAACTTTATGTTTATAGAAGCATAATAATATGAAAAGTGATCTCGAGCCAGCAACCTCGTAACTCCGCAGTAGTGCCGTGAAAACGCCATCAGCTGGTCAGCTGTAGCAGTGTACTGTTTTTCAGGGTTCCTACTACTGCTCCCAGACGGGTACGTACGTGCTGCAGTGGCGCTTTCTGGACAGCGGAGGGCACAAGCACCACCACACACATTCCCACGGCGGGCACGAGACCGCACACCACGCTGCCTTCGATTTCCCCCTGCCCACGCAAAAGGCCAAAATCATGTACTATCATGAACTCATCAATTCACATGATTTCAGGTATAATACTGATTAATGGCGTTTCGTGAGAAAATTACTTTGTTGTGTATTGCGATTAATAGGTACCATCTTAGGGTATTTTGTTTATTTATGGTCCACAACTAGCCTTTTCTTATTGTCGATTCAAACTTACAGTCGTATGTCCGTTCATTCCGGCAAGATCACAAAGTTATCACGCCACAGTTTGATCTCAATAGGCACTATTATTGGTGAGATTATTTCGTAATTTTGCCGGCTGAACGCATGTACGGCTGTAAGTATGAATCAACCATTGGACTCTCGCGATCCAGTGTCACACCTGTTCAAAAAGGTGAGCATAGTGTCGAAATCAGTCAGTGGTCAAAATGAAAGACAATGTTGATCATCTTGTATATTTTTGGACAAAATTTTATGCGGGGCGCATTAAACTCACGATAAAATACTATTTTTAGGAGAAAACTGGTTATTATACGTTAAATGTTACGTTTTCATCGTTATTATAGCTACACTACACTGATATTTAATTTAGCAAAAAAGTGCCCAAAAACCCTACCAACACGACATCGTTACAGCTAAAAAGTCGCTGAAACGTCTTTCTGGAAAAAATTTGGGCTATGGGGGGGCGCGACTAAAATGGGGGGCTCCATACTCGTAAATATGCCAGATCATTAATTCAGGGCCCGACAGCTACGCTTCTCCACAAGTGAAAAGTGTAACTACTGGACTTTCAACTTTCAGGGGATCAATGATGAGCCTGGAGTCGTGTCGATCCAGCTTCTCCTCCCTCAGCGTCGGCGGCCAGTCCTCTGTGGACACGCCCACGGCCAATTCCAAGCGACTACTCAAAGCACAAGCCAGCAGCCAGTCTGGGCCCCCCCTGGCCCATGCTGAGACACCCACTGACGGAGGCAGCACTTCGGATCGCACCCCCCCTGCCAGTCATATTGGCTGTACAGCTGCGTCTAGTAGTTGAACCTGAACCTGAAGGCTGGGCGAACCGTTGATCTGGCAACTTTGACATGGAAATTCGACATGGAAATTCGTTTTTTTGTGTCGCAAAGTGATGTAGATTATCTTGAACAGGAGTAAATAATGGTGTCTTGTTTTTATAGAAGATGAATGAGACACTCTCCTTCCCATTTAATATCATAAAAGCTCTGCTATTTGCGCCGAAAACCAAAAAACGATGTGGTGGAAGAGCCAATCAGTGCAAAGCTTCTGATTCTGCCTACCACATAATATTGTAGTATTAAGTAGTACATAGTCGCTAACGGCGTTGCTAACTGACGAAAAGTTAATAACTCATTATTGCCTCATAGATGGGTTGTAAAAAAATCACAGGACCAAATGGTGCAAAGACTTTTGAAAATATTTTTGCAACATGTTGGCAAAGGTAATTAATTTTGTGTGAAACTTGAAATTGGGAAAAGCTCAGCTTAGTTATGAGGCTACGCGCTGATTGGTTGCTGTACCCCTCGTCGTTTTGACCAAAAGTCTGTTCCAAAAGTGTTTCAGTATTACAGTTCTGTAGGAGTGAGTGTGAGCTATTATTTGCTCTTGATATGAATTTCAATTGAGGCTGATATTTATGATTTTGCCTGCAACTACATCTTTCACTCGTTCACTGTTAGGTAAAAACTTTTGCCTTGATAAAGCAGCAGGAGTTTGTCTTTGTCATATCGTATTTAGTGTACTGTATATAATTGCAAGAGTCATGTGAATGTGAAAAAATACTCTTAGTAGGTATGTGTCATTTGCGGGTCAGTTTACCTTTTATTGAATGTTAATAAATTTGTGAATTTCGATTAATTTGTTTTTTCAATTAATTTTTTTTAAATATTGTAAATTTAAAGCTGTGTCCGAACTCACGTTTTGGCTTATTTACTTGAAGCGAACCCAACCCATAAAGTTTTGCTTACAGCTTAGCTTGGTCTACTGGTGCACATTTTTTCCTATGGCCTATGGTAATTATTATTGTTTGATTTCCGTTTTTCCGTCTGTATTGCCCTTGATGTGTCTTTGAGCTGTGCTTGGTGCAGTATTTGTACATTTTGATACGCACTTGTACAGTCGTGCATGTAGAAAGGCTTTGTGATGATACGTCATACTGCTATATACTACATAACCTGTATTAATACTAAAACATAGAAACTACTAATTCAGAAACGAATTAATGTCAATAGCTTTCATGCTACATACATTTTTTAACAGGCTTAATCGAAATATGGATTATGGATAGTGCTCGGTCGTCGAAATATTGAAAAAATTTAGCTAATCGATAGTGGTTGCTTTTTCAGAATCTTTAACATATTATGTATACATCTCACTTTGGTTAGGTGTCGTATTAACAGTTTTGTATACCTCAGCTTTGTCTGCTGAACAAGCATTAAATTTATTTATTTTTTTGAAATTAAATTTTGAGTTTACTTATTGTGCTCATTCGCTGTTATTTTCAACAGAAGGTTTTGTTGCGAGGTTGAAGACTCAAAGGGTGGATTTAACCACCGTGGTTTTTAAAAACCATGGTTTTTCGTACGTTTGCGTATATGATTTGCACATAAATTCATTACGAAATGTCGCCTGATTCGTTACGAATTTAGTAAATTTTCCAAAACCATGGTTTTTGCTCAGTTGAAATTTCAGACCTGCTGCATAGCAGGTCTTTGTTCTGCTGAAATTTCAACTGAGCAAAAACCATGGTTTTAGAAAATTTACTAAATTCGTAACGAATCAGGCAACATTTCGTAATGAAATTATGTGCAAATCATAGGAAAACGTTCGTAAAACCATGGTTTTTAAAAACCACCGTGGTGAAATCCACCCAAAAAATTCAGTGTGGAAGTCAGGAAGTCTACTGTTACCATGATATTTTAATTCAGTAACTTATCAGTATTTCTAGATATTGGATGCTCTTCAACTTCAAGTCAAATTTTAGTCAACTTTTGTGTATTATTGTGTATTAAATATTATAATAACTGTTTGAAAATACTCTGCTTAACAACTCAATATATATTGCGCGCCATGTTTTCAGTATTCATGATTTTGTTCCCTGATCCTTTGCCGTTTGACTGATTGGCCCATTCAAAAAGTCAAAAAATTTCATTTTCCAATTTTGAGCTTTTTCACGACTTTACGTGACTGACGATGTACTATTTTATGTGTGAACAGTTTATGAAAAGTCATGCTCTTCAATTCCTGAATTTGATCGAAAAGCTTGGTTCGTGTTTCGGCCTAACGCTTAACGTTATAATATTATATACATACACACACATAATAATACCTTTGCTGAAATTACAAACCAGTTACTATCGAAGGCTGTGTTTTGTGTGAATTTTGTATGGTTAGCAGAAAATGTAGCTATTTTTTAAATCTTATTTGTATTTGTTTTCCATTTATGTTGTTATCTATACTCTTCAAGGTTGTTCAGTTCTGAGCCTCTTGAGGATATATCTTATATATTATATATTATTTTGATACAAAAGCAGAAACATGCAATTCGAATGACATTTAGTTTTCAGTCTGTGATTTTTCAAAGCCGGGTGTGCCTAGAAATGACCGAGACTCTACTAAACGTTTCCATGGCATATGATGAGCAGATGCATTTTTGTCAAAAATTCATTTTTGATGTTCTTGCTACAAATAAAATATGTCAGTAACACCAGAAACTAGTGCTTGTTTAACATAAACCTGACGATTTTGTTTCATGTGTAGACGTACACATAGTTACATATTGTTTCAAAAATTTTTTTACCCTATCAGCTTCGTTATTAATATATTATATGTGTGCAGAAAAGGCAAAAAGTAACATGCCGAAATCGATTGTCTTAAGCGCCACCTTAATAACCAAAACTCTTGAGTGTGTTTTCTGAATCGGTGTATAATAGTATGTTAGGGGTATTTATTTTTCTATTGTATTTGTTTCTGTTTGTTTTATTAATTAGTCTTTAGTGATTTGGTCACGACATGGGATATATAGCTTGTGATTACTTTGGTAGTTCCATTCTTACTCGGTATAACTAACAAGGTTTCATGCAAAATTTTACAACATTTGACAAAATTTCTTGAGCAGAAAACAGCAGGGACAAGGATAAAACAAAAGTCAGGCTTTCGGGTTTGTAAAATATGACTACCACAGCTATAAGTAAGGCGGTAACATGCGTCTTTGATGTCTTGTGCCTGCAGCTGTTACTAACTACCAGCTGCTTAATTTTTATCCAACTCTGTGTCGTTGACTAAATTAGTTCAAGTGCAGTTCTTTTGGACCCGATGTGAGGCCCTAGATATTATGTAATTTGTTATGGTGCCATTCTCTTTAGGTGTCTACTAAGTTGTCACAGTCACAGTATTTAATTGAAGCTAATTTGTACATATGAGCCTAGTTCATACTTGGTCGCATAGCTGTCCGTTTGTCCGTGAGCAAATCTGTGCCCCGATAGGTAAATAGCTGTTACAGCTTTTTTTGGCGTAAGCTGGAATAATAGATGGCGAAAAACGCAAAATTCTTTGGTTGCATATGCAGCAGTTTTTATGTATTTCCTTACGGACACGGACAAGTGTAAACTAGGCGTTATCCGGTCTGCATTACCTTTTATGGAATTGAATTTGCAACGGAAGAATCGGTTCGTAAGTCATTTCATGCAGGACGTTTATTTTTAAATTTCACCAGTTTACGTTCTATAATTTAAGTAGTTTATTTTTGAGTATGTAGATGGTGAGTTTTACTTCAACGCTGACTGGATATAGTTATATTTTTTGTATTTTTTTGTTTTGTGGGCAATAAAATTTATTCTTGCATGTTGCATATTGTACTTCGCACCATTTGTATTTCTAAATTCTTTCCCAATTACAGTAACAATATTTACTATAAGACAATATATAATTTTCTGATCGCTATGTTTTCACGGCAACAATTCTTTGAGGCCACACTGTATCCAACGCAAAAACAATCATCCAGTAAGTTAAATTTTCATTTTCTAAAATAAAAAGTACTTTATTGCCTTGATTAAGTTTTGTTATGAAATTGATAACTCTGTGATTTTACTTAATTACTACAATTTATTTAATAAAATGTGTTCAAGTTAGTGTGATTTATCTATTTTTATAGCGTTGGTTTCACAGGCTACGGACGGTACTCAGCCTGCCTGTGTTCTTGCACCGGCAGATGCGCTGGTGGTTTTCAGGCTACATGTTGACATTCTGTGCAACATGTGGCTGGCCAATCAGGGGCCTGTTGCTCAACTTTACAAGTCTTACAATTTTAACAATTGTAAGTGCAAAATCAGGTGATTCGTTACGAATGATAGGAAATGATAGGGACGGCTCCCGGCGGCACTCCCCCACTCAGGGTTGCCCATAGCTTGTAGTAGCGGTGCACAGCCCAAGGAAACTTCGGGCCGAAGTTTACTAGAAGGGGAGGGATGTGAAGTAAGATAGGCCCCGTAGAGTACTTAAAGGGATTTACGACAGCTCATCATCGGCCCAGTAGCCCAACGGTAGAGCGCTGGTCTGCAGATCCAGAGATGGGTGGTTCGAATCCCCCCTGGGTCATTTTGATGATGATGCTGTCTTTCTTTCGGTAAGAATCCCCCCTCCCTTTCTTGACAGTATTACGTACGTGTAGAATTTTTACGATGTTCTAAGTTACTGAAATGGAACGCCTTAGACTGGATTTAACGTAAGACTGCCTTTATGCATTCCACCCTAAGTAGGTAAGCAAAGCAGAGTTGTGTAAACACATCGACTTGAGAATTTGAGATAGCGGTTTGCTTTCTTTCACAATTGGTGTCCTCACCAAGGGTGGACGCGGGTCGAAATTTTCGACCCGCGACCCAACCCAACCCACGGCTTGACACTCGTGGGTAACCCGCGATTCAACCCGCGCCGTAAAACCCGACCCGCGACCCACTTTGACCCACCACTCTATAACCATAACGTACATTATACAGGGGCGTGTAGCCAGGATTTTGAAAAGGGGGGGTCGTACCTTGTCCTTGCTGACTGATTTACAATAACTATTGTGGGGTCTGAGCTCAGCACCCAGAATCCAATTATTTTTACACTTATTGGCGAAGTGGCTTACATGACAAAATGTAAATTTTTTGGTCGTTTAAAAGTAAATAAACTAACTGTTGCGAGGGTCTAGGGGCGGCAGCCCCAGAAAAAAATGGAGTTTTTTCTATTTTTTTGGACAAATTTGGTCAACTGGAGACGTAATAAAAAAATGTTTCCAAAAGGTAAATTAAAAACAAAAGATGGGAATTTCATATCAGACAGTATACTACACAAGCATATATAAACTTTCATGAAAGTTAAGAACAAGGAATGGTAAGCCATAGTTTGTAGGGGTCTGGGGGCGGTAGGAAAATTTTTTTAGAATTTATTAATTTTTAGGCCAAATTTTGTCAGTTGGAGACGTATCAGAAATTTTTTTGGCAGGACTATAAAAACCAAGGGGGTACCCTTGTCGACAATTTCTTCAGGTTCCAGTTTACGCGGGTCGGAAAAAATTTTTTCGACCCGCGCAGCCTGAAGTGGGTACCCGCGGGTCGACCCACGGCTCAAATTTTCCGACCCAACACAACCCAACCCGCGGGTACCCGCGGGTACCAACGACCCGCGTCCACCCCTGGTCCTCACCCCGTTTGTTGGATATGTAAGGGCCCTTCTTCTCTCCTATATGGCTATATTACACCTGTTGGTTTGCCTAGTTATTTAATACTAATAAGCTCGTTGGAGGTTTGCTTGCGATTTTAACCAGCAAGAGGGGGATCGTAAAGCCTGAGAACCCAATACTTTATTCTATGCAGTTATTAGTCATGGAATATGGAACTGTTTTTCCTGTTGCGAAACAGCGCAACAGGTACTTTATATATACTTGGTTTGTATAAAATTTGCAGAATTTGTGCATAGAGAGACTAAGCTGTTGTTTTGGCTAGGTCGAATTAGTTAATATTTAACCCTGGAAGGCCTTCTCTAACACTGGAACCTGTCTAATTTCCTATGTTAACTTACACTAAAAAGGCAGGTAGGTTCAATGTTGGCTAACGAAAGGACGTAAATGGAAGATCAGCGACACTGTAAATAGTCAGAATGCAAACGCTAAGAACCGGTGAGGTTTCGTACCCCCAAACTTCTGACTTGAAATCTGATGCTCAGTAAATGCTAACGCAGTAACGCACTACCACCTGAGCCCACCGGCCTTGACTAATGAAGATCTATGTTATGCAAATGTCAAAGCAGAAAACAGCTATGATTTACCTATTTGTTACTTTTTTCTTCAGATCTGACTGCTATCTTGTAAATTTTTATATAAAACAGTACGACTTACATGTGTCAATTGTGGAAGGATGGTACTACTGAGATTTTGTGTTTCACTTAATCGTATTTAAAGGCTTTGTGTGTATCTCGGTGGTCTAGCGGTATGATTTTCGCTTCGCGTGCGAGAGGTCCCTGGTTCAAGTCACCGACAATCTCTCTTTGTTTCAATTTTTATGTGTTCTACTTCTACGTAACAGCTGTTTTGCAGCATCAAACAAATAGAAAACAGCATCAAGCTTGATAACTACAACAGCTAACTAACTTGAAGTTCCCGTAACGATTGAACCCCACGACCAAATAATGTATGTACAGTTTTTAGAGGAGGGTAACCAGTGTTTTTTCGTAAAAAATGTGCGTCGACTGACGCAATTTGCCCAAACTTTTTGCGTCATTTTGAAAAAAATATGCGCTGAGCGGTTATAATGCTACCTGAGCGCGTGTTTTAGGTAAAAATAATTTAATATGGTAAAAATAACAAATTGTTCTATTCTAACGAAATTTAAATTTTTACACACTAAATTATTATATTACATGCAACATATTATAAATTATTCTTGTAATGTCATCGTAGTATTAACGCCTTTTTATCCATTTATTTCATTTATTAGTCATTTTATATACCTAAAAAAATCTATAATTAGGGCTTAATTTTGTCATCTAAAACTATGGTTTTGAAAAATTACGTTAGAAATTGCTCTATTTTAGAATAATTTCGTAACGAAATGTTCTTTCGAACGGGTTTTTCTAAACCAGGTTTAAACCATAGTCGTGGTTTAAACCATGGTTTTTAAAAACTACCGTGGTGAAATCCACCCACAAAGTTTAACCCTAGAATAGGAACGGTGATGAGTTCATCAAACCAACCTTGATTAGGTCAATCTTCAATTTCTCTGACATTGGATCACGATCTACTCTGTACACGTTGCAGCACATGCCTGTGTTGTGAGACCGCATGGGAATAAAATATTCAGAAAATACCCAGGGATCCGCTTCGCAATGCCCGCACACTTTCATGCCCATATGTCCGTCTTCCATTTCAAACACAGAAACTGGGTCTTTTTTTGGCATCCCAAGGCCAAATTCCACTAAGAAAAATAATGCGCAAAAACCGGAAAATAATGCAGACATGTCGGCTAACAAAAATAGTTTCTTGGTATCAGATTATGTCACGGACAGCAATTTTAGCAGATCTCGGGGTCGGTAGTACTTGAAATAAAGCTTGAGAAAATATATGCGTTCTGACCTTGGGCTCACGATCAAATACTGGAAAGGTGCTGAAAAATAGATGTAGCATAGTCATTTATGACGTGGTATACTGACTTGTTGCGTGCAGCCTAATTTATACCCACGCCGTCATAAAAATTAACGCATTGCGGCAGTGCAAATCAAGAGTAGCCGCAGAAGTATAAATTAGGTCATCTGGCCATGGACTCGAACCCTTTTGCATAAAACACTGATTACTGATATTTTACCATCAGTGTTATAATTGCGTTGTAAATTACTGATGAAAAGTTAGTTGAATATTGATTAACCATCAGTGCATCAGTATATATATTATCAGTGCTTTTTATGTTTTAGTTTTGTTTTATTCAGTGTTTATGTGCTTATTGCTCTTTCCTGGCTTAGTCAAATATTATACCAATACTACATAATAGGGATCGCTATTATGTACTTTTAATTATACTTGATGCTTCGTGTGGAAGCTCTTAAGCTATAACCATTAGCACAGACGTTCAATAAAGTAGGTATCTGTAAACATTTTTAAAAATCAGAATCTAAAATTTTACTTTAGTACATATTTCACCAACGGCTTTGCCATCACTAAATATTTTTTACGCAACGCAAAAATCGTTACTGGTGAATGATGGTGCAGACTGCTGATGTCAGCCATCACTAGATGGTTTTACGCAACAGGTGATGGGTCAACGATGATTTAACATATTTTAGCAAGCACATTTTCGGAAAAAACATTCAGCAGACACAATCGGGTTAAAGACACTAAGCGAGTTAAAATTGTTGTAGTTTGACCCCATTGCAAAACTACCGTTGGACTAAACGGATTTAACATGCACGCTCACGCTCACATAGCATTAGCATGCATAGTTAAATTCGTTTGGTCTGACCAAAAAAGCAGCGCGCTAAAAGTCAAGTCCGTTAAATCTGAAGGTTTTGGAATAGCAGTTTTAAGCTTAATTTTTAAACCGTTTAGTCCTATTAACACTTTAATATGTACGGTAAAGGAATGGGCCCTATGTCTGTAGTTAACATTTTATCAGCAAAGTTTTCAAAACTATGTAGACCTTGTGGAATAACTTTCATGTAGACTACTTTCATATTTCGACCTCTGAGATTCGCGAAAATAGCCGCCATGGCAAGAACAACCGCTGAGATAGCCGCCGCGGCAAAACAATATAATTGAATATATGTTACATATATATGTACTAAAAGTTGACGCAACTACATAATCTATCTGTTGGCTAGTTTACTATTTAGTTTTGTTTAGCCCTGAGGTTTAAATTTACACTACTGAGACTTAAGTTTAAGCCTCAGCTAAACTCCAGCTAAGTGCCAACTGCACTGATCGTCATTGGTGCAGCGGACTTAAACCGATTTAAGGAATTTAAGCGTGAGCTAAATCGGTTTAAGCTAATCGTCAGTTAATCCGATTTGGTGCAGTCCACCGTTAGTGTTTTAGTTTAGGCGCACGGTCCAGACTCCAGTCTTTCTTGCTGCAAGATAGCTGAATTAAATTGCCTGGGGTCTGCATTTTCTAAGCTTTTCGGTTCGGTGTAACATTTACAGTACCCACAGTTATGTTAGTGATAAAATTGGAAATGAAAATAGTTCTAGATTTTTGAAACATGACAAGAAGGGCTGTTTTTGACATTTTCTAATCGAATCTACGCAGTGGAAAAAATTATCTCAGCTTAATAAATGGGTGGGATTTCAATTTTTACAGCACAGCACTTTTACCATCATGTTTTTGCAAAGTTTTGCTTCTTGAAAATAAATTATGAACACCTAAAAAAAATCCGTGCGGTTCTTGAGATATTATGTGGTATATGGATTGCATGATAAGTGTCATTCGATGCTATGGCTGGGATTCACAAAAGGTGTTTAACTTTAGACGCGGTCTAAAGCGTTCTTAACCAAATGAATTATCATAATCAGAAATTTTGTGTGGATTCCATACGACCACGTGTTTCGATTTAGACTGTGTTTAACTTGAACACCTGTGAGCTGTGAAGCGAATACCGAGCTGAGCACCAACAATTTGTGCGGCGTTTCCAACAATGCGTGAATTGTGTTCGCAAGAGTGCATACCTACATGATAGGGAACAGTATAACACTCTTCCTTATTCTCGCTATTTGGCTCTGGCCGAAATAGCCTTTTTACGCCTTCATTTTATGGGTTTTCTGAGTGTCATACTCCTCCCTATTATGTATTATTGGTGTTCGGTATCGAGAGATTTACGCAAGCTGGTGCTGTCGCTTGTCACAGATAAAACTGGCCCGGTCCTTCTTAAGATTTGTGCCTTCAGATATATAGTATTGTTAAACGTATCGCTTTATATAAGAACTCCTAATAAAAAGTGTTGGATAATAAAAATATCTGGATGACGTCTCCGTTTGAATTGTATACCTAGTACCTATTGTACCTACTGTCATTGAGTTAAACGTGAACTGAAGTTGAACGCGACATAAAGTAATGGAGGCGGGTTCTTTAAGTTAAACAAAATTTTTCTGCTAAAATGTTCAAACTCCAACAAGACTTTGTTTAAAAATTTTAGCTTATAACCCAACTGTAGGATTAACAAACTTTACCTACATAACTATTTTGGCAAACTTGTGATGCTCAATTTCACTAAAATATAATTTAATTTAATTCAATTTTTCTGTAATCTACCTAGGGCTGTGTCCCGTTAAGGCCACACTAAATTAAGTCAAGATTAAAATCGTAAACTAAAAAAATTAACCTACATATGTAGGTTTATATTTTCTCACTTAATGAAACTGAAACACCAAATCAACTTGAAAGTGGAATATCATGCTTTTGTCTGTTTTTTGACGAGACACTTTGATATGCTAGTGAATAGTGATAGTTTAGCTGATCTAAAACACAGTTTTTGCTTACTTTATGGTTCGCGAAGACTACATACGTGAAGTTAAGACTACGGAAGGTTGGTTGTTTCAGTGGGTGCTTATTTTAGGTGGTTCTCAAAGAAAAAAAGTCAAAAGAGCTAGACTTCTTTGAAAAATTTTGTGAACTGAGGATTGTAAATGTAATCAGCCGCATAAAATGAACTTTTAATTGCTTTTTGTTTCACCAGAGTTGCGCTTTTGCTTTGGCTTTCATAGGACAACAATTTGAAGGCTAGCACAGCAGCTAAACATATTGCGGAAATTTTTTATAAATTCTTAAGTCAATGGCTTCACCTGCTTGATTTGAAAAAGTTCAAGAGAGGACCATTTCGTTACCGGATTAGACGGACTGGAATAGTTTTAGCCAGAAGTTTAGAAACGGTTATCAAACTAACGAACGAGTTAAATAAATAAACAGGTTACCTTGGTGCAGTTCGGTCTCTCACTGGAGACAGGGACTAAAAGGATTTCAAATATTCGCTCAACACCAGCCTGTGTAGGCAAGTCCGTTTAGTCTGTTTAAATTTTAGCGCGCAAAGTGCAAACAGTTGTTGGACAGGAATAAACCGCCATATATAGGATAGTCATATTGAATTGTTTTGTTTTGTATTTTTTACCCTATTTTGTTTCTTTATTTGGAAATTTTTCAAGACGTTTCTAGTTTTTAAAATTCTAGTGTCTAGCTCTTGTAGTTTTAATGAGGTCTGCCTCACTCTTTTTTCAAACAAACGAGACACCGCGTCTCTAAAACAGCTAAAATAGCTACACTACAACTGTAAATTGAGAATATCGATTATAGTTCAAACAATAGATTGTGTACCGACCTGCAAGCTGTACCGAGCTGCAAGCCAAATGTACCGAGCTGCAAGCCCATTGTACCCAGCTGCAAGCCAGGTGCACTGGCCACCGAGTTCAAATTTTATGTTTAACTTTAATATATTCCGTTTTTTACTGTGTAAGTGCTTCATATGTAAATTCATTACATTGATACTCATAGTGTAAAGTTCAAAGCGCAAGGTCAATAACAATACAACTTGAGTGTCAAAATGTCAAAAAACTACCGTTTCTATCATTTACAACCTAAATATGAGGCAAAATTATTTCACTAGTGTCAAAGAAAATTCTTTTCTTCACTTTACCCTTTGTGTTCACTTGTGTCAGTTAATTTTAACGCGCCCAATGTTACTCAATTTGTTTGATTATATAATAAGTGTGAAAAAGACTTAGAACGGGTTAATTAACGTAATTGGGTTAATAAACTTTCTACTGTTACGTGTTACGCGAGAACTACTGACTTTCTGACTCCGGACTAAACTTGACGATCACTTCACCTTAGGTTTACCAACACAATACGAATAATGCAATACATACGTTGCAAATAGGGTGTGACGTTTAGGTACGAAATGCTTGATACTGCGACAATACAATGAATCTCTAGCTTTACTAAATTCCTGACTATATCGGATCTTTCAACTCAACTCAGTTCAGTGGGGTAGCAGAGGTTAGAAATGTTTTTGCGGGGGCTCCACCCTTCGAAAAGGGAACCGAGTAGCTACAGAAGGCTAAACTACACAGATCCGTTTAGGTCACTTAAGGATCCTAGTTCAACCTCGTAGTTAAGCTCAGTACCTCTGCGTGCTAACTCAGTCGAAATGCTTACGATCGCCGAAACGTACGTAAACACAAACAATATATGAAAACACTAACAGTACTACCTCCACGGCGATCGTGTTTACCTAGATTTCACTTGATCTCTCAATGATAGAAACACACCCTTTAATTTTGACTAAGTTCTCGCTAACTCTCAATCAACGTGTAGATTACTCAAAGTTTGCCTCTCCTATAGCTTCTACTTAACCTTCACTTGAGCATCTGGTCTCAGGGGATTTGAACTGCTCGGACAAGCTTTTCTGCTCTGCCCGTCGTGATTCGGGAGGGACACCAAAGGCCGGGGATAACTAGGAACTTATACCTTATTTCAGAGGCCTAGCTCAACCCTGACGCCTGCTTTTTCTGGTGTCGGGGGACAACCACGGATCAACTCCCCAATGCTATCTTACGATCAAAACTTTCCTTTGACTTTTTGACTAACGACCCAAACTCTACTCAATGCTAGAAATTGTGTGTGACCGGTGTAACTTTACGTAAACCTTAAAGAGATAGCACAATACACCTAACAGACAATCGTAGCTACAATCTACACCCTAAATAACTCGCATAATAGACAATGATCACTTTGGGACTCGCAAACCGCTAAGGACACAACACAACGGACTGCCACGGAACGGACACACGGTAATCGACCTGAAAACAACCTACTCTGGAATCGGCACTCTTCTAGCCTGACCCTGTCTAGGCTAGATCACTCTATGGCTCTGGTCTACTGGTCTCAACTCAATGGCTCAATAGGTCTATATACTGGCTATCCTACTACTGATCTGTCCTATAGGGTCAGCCTAGGAACTACAACGATAAAGCTAAGGACAGTGGGGGGAGTAACTAACAGAATAAGTCCTGGCTGGTGAGCTGGATCCGGACGTGGGAGGATTGGCTGGAGCTGCACGCGTCCCAGGACAGCAGGAGATGGAGGCACCGACGGCTGGTTGGCGGACGGCGGCTCAGGCAGCGGGCTCTGGGGTTCGACCTTCACGGCGGACACGGCGGGCAGCACGGACTCGGGGGAGCACGGACGCGGGACGGTCAGGATGGCGGACTGGAGAGACGGCACAGACGCGACGGGGACGACCGAGGGCAAGGGCGCTACGGAGCGCGAGCGACTGGGGGGGGACTGGAACCTGGACGGACGGTCGGACGGACGGACAGCGACCTGGGCCGGGCGCACGGGCGCACGGCGACACGGGGGGACGGGCGAGCGGACAGGCGGGCCGAGCGTGATTACGCGCGGCGGACAGGGGGGCACGGACACGAGCAAACACGGGGAGCCGGACGGCTGGGGGGCGCAGGCGGACAAATGCGCTGAATGGCGCGTGGCAAAATAAAGGCCCTAATGGGCGCTAAAAAGGAAATGAGCCGGTACGGGCGCCTCTGGCGCTGAATAGAGTCAAGAATGGAGTCGAACACACTTTAGGGGGGCACTCGTTTATTTGATGCCGAGACAAGGTTAGGTTCACAAAGGACAGGGGGGCAGTAAAGGTACAAAGCAGGCGGAGGGTAAAGAGAGAGCTGGAGGAGATACGGCCTACCGACTGTACAGTACCAAAGTCGACTGTACAGTACCAAAGTTCTCTGTCCGACTGACTTAGCTACTGGGGGGAAATTCGACATTTCTTTGATTTTCCTTGTCGGGATCTACCGATCCCGAAATTGACCAATCAGGTGCGGCCATTCTTAGGCCCGCCTACCTACACTTTCGTAAAAATCCACTTAAGGGCTGGGGGGTCGAAGGCTGCTGGCCCTCACACCTTGATTCCTAATTCCTTCTAATAGCCCTTGATTCCTGGTGGGCCCAGATATCATAAATTTCTGCTCACTGCTGTAGGCCGACCAGGTAACTTAAACACTTGAGTTACGATATTATGACAAAATTGGGAAAAACACGAACCATGAAACGAAAAAGGAGAGAAAGGGGGGAAGTAGGGGGGAAAGGGAAAAATATGACTAAAAACCGATTATTACTTAACCACTTCGTTAATATTACGTATTACTAAAATATATACTTCATTACGTGGTGTGCGAACTTAAGACTTAATTGATGTACTTAATTATTGTGCATTATGGGCTGCAAACCCATTCAAAATTTGGGCTATTCTATAGCACGTGCACAGTTGACGTTAGTTTAAAGTCAGCCAAAAGCCACTTCTATAGTACGTGCACAGTTGGACTTTACTACGAAATAGCCCAATACCATCTTCTATAGCACGTGCACAGTTCAATATTGAGGAATTTTGTCAGTTTTAACAAAGCTTTGTCATAACTTTAATAATAATTTTATGCCATTTTCAAACTTGTCTTTATCTATCTTAATAAACTTTTGACATAACTATTGAACTATTTTGACGAATTTATTTCACACCTGTTCGGTTGGAACCTTTGAAAAAAAGCCGACCAAAGCAAACCGATCCATAATTTTGCTATAAAAGAAGGGTGTAGCTTAGGTAAGTAACAGTTCTTCAGAATGGATCCTTCACTACTTCATATCGGAGATATCTGCAGAACTAAAGCCACTGCAGATGGTATTCGGCTATTTCGTAGTAAAGTCCAACTGTGCACGTACTATAGAAGTGGCTTTTGGCTGACTTTAAACTAAGGCCAACTGTGCACGTGCTATAGAATAGCCAAAATTTGATGTGTGCAACTACCGTAATCCTTCAATTAAAATTGCAGTTTTCAACTACAAGTTTCGGCTCTCTCTTTACCCGACATACAAGCACATACGTTCACAAAAACAGTTCAAAAAAGAGTTCATAAAGTCCTGCTGAAAACACTGATTAAAAGCATACCAAACATTACTATGATATTATTTACAATTACGTTATAATTCGGTCATCTTTCAGCTCACTTCTACAGCTAAGTTCGACTAGGCTCTCAGATTTAACTTCGAATAACTTCAGCTATATTACTCCGAATTATTTCAAACTTTCCATAATTACTCCCCACTTTATGCTCTACAATTCCGTATATTTCACATTCCACAAGACCAAAGAATTACTTAGTTATTAACTGCTAAACTTCGCTAATTACTGCTTTTCGACCTTCAGCTAGCTCGCCAATATCTGGGCTAATGCTATGGCTTAGCCCAGATATTGTTTACAAACAACTATCCGGCTAGCTTCTATACTCTCAGGGGAGATTCCCAAATCACTGCTTAAATCTCGGTTAATTACTGATTAAAACTCACGACCCTCAGACAATACGGACAAATAATGATACGGACAATTATTACGAATACAGGGACAATATTACTATACGACAAACGGCTTCAATTATAGACAGGGAGCACAAGGGAAAGGGGACGGATACTGGCTTAGGACATTATTACTTACTATTCATGCTGATTACTGCTTCCTTCGGTGCTTATACTCGTACTACACTTCAGGGGGGAACTTAGGACTTCTATAACTGACGATTAACCGAATCAGGCGCTCTCGTACGGACATGGGGGGAATTGGGGCTTAGGGAAATATGCCAAACGGGGATTCCGCCTGAGAGTGTGGCCTCATTCTGTGCCACGTCTGATCGCTAAACTACGTACTAAGCCGAACAGTAGATCACTTCTTGCAGCTACAACCAAAACGGGACTAAACCTGTATCAATCAGGGGGCTCGTTAACCCTGTTTTATTACATAAGTGTTAATAAAATAGTTATTATATGTAACAGTGTAATGTAATGTAGTCAGTTAGGCTTGCAGCTCAGTAGTCAGTACGTATGGCTTGCAGCTTGTTATCCTCGGCTTGCAGGTCGGTATTGATGGCTTGCAGCTCGGTACACTCAATGTAAGTGTGCACTTAACAATCATTTGCACTGGCACAGTGGCACGTGAAGCCCGCGTGCATATGAACTCGTGCACTGCGCGCACTGGTCCATGCACTTGGCGCTACACGTAACAGTGCGTATAAATTACTGAGTGCACTCTACATCGTGCTATAAACCTAAACATAGGTAATTACTTCACTATTGTATAGTAAAATAACATAGCATACACAGCATATTATAGTATAGTATTATGGAACGTGAAAAACTTCCTGGAATAAAACAGTCATATAGAAATAAATAAAATGTAATCATCAAGTAAACGGTTGCTGTAACATACGAAGCCCTGGAGCTATTCATATTTCTAATTGCTATGAAGCTTTGAGCCGATTTGAGTATCAAAACTTTACTGAACGAAAACGCTTAATTTACTTTGATTCCGTTCAAAAAAAGGTTTGATTGATAGTCTGGTATTATGAACTTATTCCTGTCGCTACCTCAGTAGCGACAGGACTTTACATTTGTTTTGCTTTACGTAAATTACGTCTTACGTGTATTCGCTGTGGCAAATTTGTGTGCGTGTTTGTGTGTCACTTTTCTATTATGTGTGTGTGAGCTGGCCTAGGCGGCCAGCCAGCTGGCTTAGTTTTGTTGCTGGTAGCTAACTTACTGTAGGGCCGAAATGGCCAAATTAGGCGTTTTTCAAGGTTTTTTAAGCCCTAAACATAAATTTTTTCATCGACTGGGGCTTTAATTATCAAAGACTAGATAATGAATTAAATTACCTCCTGAATTATTCAAAACCAGCAGCAAAAAAACAGCAAAAGTCGTCCCAAAACTAAGTAAAACGCACCTTGACGGTAGTTTCAAATATGTTGGACAACAACTTACTAACCACAAAATCTTGCCTTATTTGGCATAACGGTTTTATTGGTACCTAATTATTCTAGTATCACTTAGCAAACCACCTATTTACTTTTACTATAAAATAGTGAGACGGACTTGCAGGCTTCCGTTTAAATTTGGTAACGGGTTGGCCACGTGACAAAAGTGCCGATCAAGCTTTGTCGTTCCGACCCAACACAACCCACGGCCTGACACTTGTGGGTAACAAGCGACCCAACCCGCGCCGTAAAAACCGACCATTCTATATATGTATGTAACCAACCTGATGATTGTTTCAGCTGATGCCATATTATAAAAATTAAAAAATACATACAAAAAATAAAAGTTATATACAATTCGCACAGTATGCATCGTACATTCGTACATTGTGACACATTACCATTTTGAACGAATTACGGCACCAAAATTTTGTAAAATAAGAGACCGACGTGGTAATTTTCTCAGCTTTCGCGGGTCGGAAAAATAATTAGCGACCCGCGCAGCCTGAAATGAGTACCCGCGGGTTGACCCACGACTCAAATTTTCCAACCCAACCCA
The DNA here is from genome assembly GCA_030248245.1 of Trissonchulus sp. WLG1_4. Lineage (NCBI taxonomy): Eukaryota > Metazoa > Nematoda > Enoplea > Enoplida > Ironidae > Trissonchulus > Trissonchulus sp. WLG1_4. Next base: position 28,360 of record JASANF010004338.1, on the reverse strand, counting down.
ACCCAACCCGTGGGTACCCGCGGGTATCCACGACCCGCGTCCACCACTGGGCTTAATAAAAATAATGATAATTAATTAGGGCTATAAGACTTGGGGGCTGTGGTGCAGTGTTTAGCATTCTCCTAGTCCACACAAAAGTCCCAGGCTCGATCCTCTACACCTCTTTTTTTTTCTTTGGTTTCAAACAACAAATTTTTCTACATGGTATTACGTATTCTATATAACTGCATTCGAGGTAAAATTCAAAAACAGTTTTGCAAAAATACCAAAACAATCTTTCTGAAACTTGAAAAAATGTGAGCGACAGGTTAAACTTCTTTTAAAGGGATTTCTTCCAGCTGATGTCTTTTCTACCAATTATACAGTTGCTCTAAAAACTACTAGGGTGGATTTCACAAAGGTGGTTTAACTAAACCATGGTTTTACGTACGTTTTTATATGATTTGCACATAATTTCGTTACGAAATACAGCCTGATTCGTTACGAATTTCCTAGATTTTCTTAAGGAGGCGCTCTGAGTAACTTCCAATAAATCAAATTGCTATAATTTTTTGTTTCTTCCTGATACGAACTTTTTTGCTTAAGTGCCATCAAGATGAACACCAGGCAAGCATTTTTGCAAAGTTTGATGAGTCTCGGAACATTTTAGCAAATTTTATGACTGCATCAAAATTGAAATTTTGAAAAAATCGACTAATTTTTGAAATGACGTAGCTCAGTGGTGTCTCAACCAAATTTAACAATCTATAGCTTAAATTAAAGACAATTATCTTGCCGAGGTGCCATTTTTCTCGAATTTTCGTTATTTGCGATAAATTTTTAGTTATTTTAATTTCTATCAAAAGTGACGTTTTAAAAAGCCTATCATATTGAGCCAAATCATAATAATTACAATTCAAGAAGTTCGGCGCCTCCATATACATCTGCTCTAACAGTCTGCAAAGTTTCAAGCGGATCGGTTCTCGCAGCTGACAGTAATCTTAAAAAAATGTACGCTATAGTTCAATTTCAGAAACCTGAAGTTTGCCTACACATACGTATTTTCCAAAAAATAGAGCTAATTTTTTTGTACTAAAATCCATTAAGAAAAGTTTCAGAAGCCAAAAAGTAGCTAACGAAAAATTAGTTTGAAAAATAGTGTATTTTTGTCAATATTGACCAACGTATTTTGGAAATTTTTTTGGAAAGGTTTGCCTACACAAACGACTTTATGAAAAGTTGCAACTGGGAATTAGCTACAAAAAACTGCATCAAAAAGTACCAAAAGCCATATAGAATTTTTTGGTATATCGATTTAAAGATTTTTTCCCATTGAAAAATAGGGTAAAATTTCAAATTGAACAAAATTTGAGGTCATATACATCAAATGAAAGCTAATTTAATTTGGAACAACTTTTCTTCTTGCGTTAATTAACGAAAACGTACGTGAAAAATTTTATCGCCCAATGTCGGTTATTCAGAGCGCCACCTTAAACCATGGTTTTAGCTTAGCTGAAATTTCAGCGAAACAGAGACCTGCTGTGCTGCAGGTTTTAAATTTCAGCTGCGCTAAAACCATGGTTTTCAAAAATCGACGAAATTCGTAACGAATTCGTTATTTCGTAATGAAATTATGTGCAAATCATATAAAAACGTACGTAAAACCATGGTTTAGTTAAACCACCTTTGTGAAATCCACCCCTACTGTTTGTCAAAACTCCAATGCTGCTGTTGCCATGAATCAAAACTCAATAAATTTTGCATAAAATTGCTGCTTGTTTTGCTAGTACATTAAGAGTATTAATGATAATAATGTAGTATGAAGTTGACGCTTATTTACATTTACACCTTGGTGTTATTAAGACAAATTACTGCATCATGCAAATCAACGTAAGCTCCTGGTTGTAATAATTAGAAAAGACCTCTATACTTAGCTACTCTAGTAGTTACCTAAAAATTTTCAATTTGATTGATGAAAAATTTCACAATATTATGGAAATATGGTGCTTTCAAAAATATAAACCATGGTTTCATTCAACAAAGTTAGTCATCGTTTTTGAGTGCATCCGTTCTGCTAGGAATGAGTGTTTCTCTGAGTCGGCCGGATTCGTGCAGTCCCTTGATGTCTTCATATCCGCCTATTGAATTCCCTTCCACAAACACCAAAGGAACCTAAAACACTAGGTAACAACCTTTATTGTGTCTTAAAAAATAAGACAACAGCGACAACGCAGACGACATTTACACTGGTGGTGAATCGGTTCAACTAAACCCATTCAAATTTCCATACAGAAATTAAAGCTAAAGCTGTTAGTACCTATATAACCGGAACCGGATCGATAGCAGTATCATTTTAAGAAGTGAAACTAATTTTGAGAAGTGAAAAGTAATTTTTAAGTTCAGCTCAGCGGTGACCGTGATATTTTGAAACTTGATGAAATTATTTTGAAAGTTGATTTTGAGTTGAAATTGAGTGTCTGTGTGAGATTAAATTTGAGGGGCGAAATTATTTTGAAAGTTGATTTTGAGTTGAAATTGAGTGTCTGTGTGAGATTAGGTAAATTTGAGGGGCGCTAAAAGTGCACACGAACATACGTGAAAAGCCTTGCTGGAATGAGGACAAAATCTAGTATACTCTTCTTGATTGGGTTCCAATGTGCAACCAAATGGCATTCCAATGTGCAACCTCAGTACCAAAGTGCAACCTTACGATTCCGATGTGCAACCTTGCAATTCCGATGTGCAACCTCGCAATTCCGATGTGCAACCTAGTAGTTTTAATGCGTATCTTGCTTCAAAACTTACTTATACTATACTTTCAATGTACTACAACTGTACATTACTTGTGCTGTACTTACTTTAAAGTCAGCAAATACATATGTTCTGGCTATACAGTACTGTGCAAGAAAAAGTTCTTAATGTGTACATTGGACTACTTTTGTTAATTGATACGTATTATACCTATTAGGACCAAACGCGTAGCCTACCATATCCGTTCCTGCCTTTTCCTGCAGAACCTGCAGCAGCATTCCCTCGCTAATTTTGGTGCTGGCCACATCCAACTCCTCGAAATCCACTCCTTCATAATCCAAAATAATATCTCGCATTTGTTTTGATGCTTCGTCCCCCGCCCTTATCACCAGGACAATTCTATTTTGCTCTAATTTCTCGTCGACAAGTTGCCGTACATCCCCGATCTGAGCCACAGGCTGCGAGCCAATCACATCCGTTGCTTTGCTTTCGGTGCAGCCCATGATATTGAAAGTCTCCTGAAAGGGCAACATAAAAAGGGATTGAATTTGGGCAAAACAACATGACTAGCTACCTAAAACGATCTTCCTGGTCAATTTCTACGCTTTAAAGTCGATTCATACTTACTTATGTACAGCAGTTATGTCCGTTCAACCGGCAAAACACCACAATTTGATCTTATATACTACCTATTTGTGGCGTGCTTATTTGTGTAAGTAGGTATGAATCGGCCTTAGCTAGGAGTCTGACTATGCAAACTAAGACCCTTTGTATGCCAGTGACATATTAGGATTGAATTTGAAGCAAAATTGAACAGCTGGCTTAATTTAACTTATATATTTATAGCCAATTGATTAATTTGCTGAATTTAACACACTACAGAGTACAGAATCGACTTATTCATAATATGAAGAGTACCTATAACACTTTTCTTTTATACCTTCGGGCTTGCGTCTGATGCAGAGCGCAAAATAGTCAATTTTTGTACGGTTTTGAGGGGGGGGTATATAACCCCCCTCGGTTGAAGACATAGTGCTCAACCCCTCACTCAGCTCAAGACCCCTACTCAACCGAAAGGGGTAACCCCCTCAGTGGTTGAAGACACCAGCGAAAGGCCTTCTTGAACTGAGGGGTGGGGAGGTACAGTTCAGTTGTCTTGAAGTGAGGGAAGATACCTACACAACCCCCCCCCCACTCAAAACCGTACAAAAAATGGCTATGTTGCGCTCCGCATTGGACGCAAGGCCCAAGGCATAATAAAGGAGAGTGTCGTCCGGGACTAAATTTATCCAGGACAAGGTTACTCTAAACTCGACTCTTAAGGTGGATTTCACAAAGGTGGTTTTACTAAACCATTGGTTTTACGAAGTTTTCCATGATTTGCACGTAATTTCATTACGAAATATCGAATGATTCGTTACGAATTTCGTAGATTTTCTTAAACCATTGGTTTAGCTCAGTTGAAATTTCAAACCTGCAGCACAGCAGGTCTCTGTTTTGCTGAAATTTCAACTGAGTTAAACCAATGGTTTAAGAAAATCTATGAAATTCGTAACGAATCTTTCGATATTTCGTAATGAAATTACGTGCAAATCATGCAAAACGTACGTAAAACCAATGGTTTAGTAAAACCACCTTCGTGAAATCCACCCTTAAGTTTTACCAAAACATGTCGAACACTGAGACAAAACATGTGATTTACTGATTTCATTACAAAAAGAACAGATTTCAGCCATAAAGAGTAGGTACAGCGAATAGCTGCTTATATCACACCACCATAAAAATGTAAACTACACAGATCTCGATATACAAGTGAGACTCAGATTTCAAGGTACTGGCACAACTATAGAATGAAACTCTCACAAGCAGAACTCACTATATAGATACCGACTAACCAAGAGCTAGCAAACTCAGAACGGTAACCATAACGCTAGGTTGGTAACAACACTCTACTTTAGTTAGCAGCTTGAAGGGTTAGTGAATTTAGTTCACCATAGCTACATTGAGTTTGCTTTGAGAAAAACTACAAGGCTATCAATACAGAAACTATCTAGTCTATTATACACAATTAAAATTTATAGCTACAGTTAAGCTTATCTGCAATCAAGAATCCACATAACTTTACTCTGGCTCATCTGACATCTAAAATTGTATATTCCTACAAAAACAGCATCCCACTCACTAAGTCAATTTTTACAATAATTAGGCGACCATTGTAATAACAATATCGTTTATTTACAGCATTTAATTTTACACACGGCTGGTAACAGCAGGTTTTCTACAACAAACTTGATGGTTTAATTTTTCAACATTAATTCTAAGACTCAGCTTAAGGGGGTAGTGTCGCGAAAGCAGTCGATTTTGCGCGACTATAGAACTTTTTCAGTAAAAGATAGATCATTGTTCTTGATATATTTTAAAAATATGTTTCAAGGCAAATATTTTTGCCAAGTTTCAGCAAAATTGATGCAGCATACAGTTGGCAGTGAAGTCGCGAAGTCGGAAAAATGACGTTTTGAAAACCTATTCACATTCGATAATTTCGTCACAATTAAAAAACTTTTTGTTAAGATTTTTTACACAAAGTAAAAGCACATATGCTCTAATTTATGCACACCAAATTTAGTGCAAATTGCTTGAGTGGTTGTGGAGTAATGCATGTTTGAACTGTGAAACTGTGCGTAACCTATAAAGTACACACAGCAATAATGATAATTTGTAAAAAATTTAAACATTAATTTTAAAATCAAAAGAAAAACGAACCTTCATTTTTCATTTTTCTTATTTGTGGCAAAAAATTGTGCGTCAAAACATTACATGTACTTCAGAAGCTGGCCAATCTGATATCTGGCTTCATTTTATGCACTTTTATGTCTCTATTGTGTGATGTCTGGCTCACAAATGGTGACTGGTTAAAAATATTGGTAGATATTGGTAGTCTAGTGCCCGGCAGTATTAATTGACACCTTATGGCGTTTCACTAGTTTCTCAGTGAACTTACAATTTCAAAGCAAAATGTTCTCATTTTGCAGGCTATGAGCAAAACTGCTTTGGCGACACTACCACCTTAAGTGTTTGAGTCATGTTTAGCGCCACAAATTCAGTCTACATTACCCAAAATGAAAAAAGGCATGCTTCAATATACAGAATTAGAAAACCTGGTCAGGAATAGAAAATATTGCAAGTTCAAAAATGTATAGTCTAGTATTTAGTTTTCTTCACGAATTCCGGCTTCCACACAACAGGGTGAGTTTCTTCAGTCTAAAATGAACAAAATGCAAGACGTTTGTTGCACAGTAGGGAATCATACGATTACCAGTTGGATCTTAACGAGTGTTACCTTCGCTATACAATATTGCACCTACCAAATAACTTAACATTCAAACTTAATAATTATACTACTAAAAATGAGATCCCCCTCCCTCCCCTAACACTTTTTTGGGGTCTACTTCCCAACCAACTATTAAATGTGTAAAGCACTTACAGCCTCGTCGTCTTCTTTATAGCATTTAATAGTTTTATCCGCCTCCCCAGTCAACAGACGTGACCCATTTGTGGCAAAAAATTGTGCGTCAAAACATTACATGTACTTCAGAAGCTGGCCAATCTGATATCTGGCTTCATTTTATGCACTTTTATGTCTCTATTGTGTGATGTCTGGCTCACAAATGGTGACTGGTTAAAAATATTGGTAGATATTGGTAGTCTAGTGCCCGGCAGTATTAATTGACACCTTATGGCGTTTCACTAGTTTCTCAGTGAACTTACAATTTCAAAGCAAAATGTTCTCATTTTGCAGGCTATGAGCAAAACTGCTTTGGCGACACTACCACCTTAAGTGTTTGAGTCATGTTTAGCGCCACAAATTCAGTCTACATTACCCAAAATGAAAAAAGGCATGCTTCAATATACAGAATTAGAAAACCTGGTCAGGAATAGAAAATATTGCAAGTTCAAAAATGTATAGTCTAGTATTTAGTTTTCTTCACGAATTCCGGCTTCCACACAACAGGGTGAGTTTCTTCAGTCTAAAATGAACAAAATGCAAGACGTTTGTTGCACAGTAGGGAATCATACGATTACCAGTTGGATCTTAACGAGTGTTACCTTCGCTATACAATATTGCACCTACCAAATAACTTAACATTCAAACTTAATAATTATACTACTAAAAATGAGATCCCCCTCCCTCCCCTAACACTTTTTTGGGGTCTACTTCCCAACCAACTATTAAATGTGTAAAGCACTTACAGCCTCGTCGTCTTCTTTATAGCATTTAATAGTTTTATCCGCCTCCCCAGTCAACAGACGTGACCCAGAATGATCAAAGCAGAGGGAAAAGATGCCAGCCTCTGAATCAATTGAGCCAGGCTGAACCTTGGCCTGCATTTTCTGGAAACAACTGCCCGAGACCCAATCCCAGAAATGCATGGTCCCATTGTCCGCTAAACAAAAAATAACACTGAACTATAATAAACACAGCAAAGCTTCAATGGAGCCCTCACAAGATTTCCATTTGACTAAGCTTAAGGGGGGGGGGGCTACCTGTATAAATGAAAATTTTAGGTTCGTTCTCCGATTCGATTCAAATTTGCACTCAATGTAGCCCCATGGATTTTTTTTACTAGGGGCTCCCAAAAATTCAATTTTACGTGTAAATCATAGCCGCAAAAAAATTTTTTGCGCTCACAAAGCGTTCTTTTACTCGAAAATTTTGTTAACCATGACGAAGCTGATTTTTACATGATTCGATAGCCTAATGTCATATCTCAACCTCAATGATCCATTTTTTTTAAAATTTTTGCTCATGGCCTGAGCAGTGACGCCAAATGTAAAATCACTCAAATTTGGCGTGCCCAAAAACGGCCATTTTTTCACATTTCACCCTATCCGGATCATACGATTTTGCGCATACATGTGGGCTGCTACTATGCCAAGTTTCAGCCTGATTGGCTTGATGTGGTTTGTGTTAGAACTGTCCAACTAAGGGCTACTTTTACGCTTTTTTTGCGTACTTTTGCCTATGTAAATACAGTGACACACGCACTGAACCAAAAGCGCACCTTCAAGCTTAATTGTTCTTATCTGAGGTTGGAGTGCCTTGGGGGAGTAACATAATATGTGAAAATAAGAACAAGAATAAGAAGTTTGATTTTTGACCTGGGTAGCCACCATCTTAACTTTAAAATAATTCAGGTTAAACATAAATGACTGACTATATATAACTTGCCAAATCAATAAAAAAGGTGCCGACAGGCGGTCTACGAAGCCTACTTAAAATCTACGCCCATTCTCACCTCCTGAGACGAGCACGTCATCTCGGTTGACAGCCAGCGTATTGACGATGGCGTTATGACCCGTCAGATTGCGCACGAACTCTCCTCTGGCTCCCTTCCACAGTTTGATGTTGTCTGGAGAGGCAGAGGCAAACATGTATCTGAAAGAAACACAGCTGTAACTTCGGATCTTAGAATGCATTCAACAAATTCGACTAAAATTTTGCCTAAAATTTACAAACTGGAAAGTTTCATGGTTAATCACCGAACAGGGTTGAGACTGACGGGGTTAAAGTTTTCAGCTATGTTTTGTGATTGCCAAATAGTTGACACAACAAATAAATATACGTTCAATGAGTCCAACTCTGAAGCAACCCACGTTATCAAATAATGTAGCACTACTACTAATAATAATAATAGTAAGTGCACTACAGTCCTTTAATAGTCATGCTGGTACTAGAGACCTCACGAGAACATCTATGAAGTAATTATAAAAAGATACATTTCCTGCAAAGCCGAAGCTGCAACACGAAAGAATTAAAATCAGCTTGAGTCGTATTAAGTGGCGATCCTGGAGTTACAAGAGCTCATTGTCATTTTAAATACAAATGCGCCTCAATATAGCTTTTGGCTCAACCTATATTTAACAGGTCAATGAAAAACATACCTGGCCGGATGTATACACACAGAGCGGACACTTTTCTTATGATGAGTCAGGGTTCCCATTGTGCGCCCTTCGGTTAGGTCCCACATCCGCACGGTGCAATCGTGGGAGCCTGAGATGACCTGCGGGTCGACGGCTTGGGTGGCGATAGAGGCCACGGTGTTCTGATGACCACTCATTGTGTGAATGCACGCTTTCGTTCGCATATCCCACACCTAAAACAATCAAGTAACAAACATATTATTCGAGGGAGACGCATGGAGATATGGTTTACAGCGCTGTACCTGCTTAACTGCGTTAAGTCTGGAACTAAAAGTCAGGCCAGAAATTGCTGCACCCTGAGACAAAACAGATGACGTGATTTTTTTGACTACTCGCTTTAGTCTTGATGTTCGCATTTCGTTCTTTTCGTAATGATACAGCGTGTTTTTTGGGGTCCAACATTTTTTGGTCGGACTTCAGTTTAAGCAATACACTATAGTCTGACCAAAAAGTGTATGTACGGAACATCATTGCTTCATAGCAGCTTAGTCGTTTGAGGTAACCCCCATAATGTATATATCATTCGAAAGCATTTTTGATGGAGATTTTCATAAAGTTAAATTATTTCGGAAAATTTGAAGTTAAAAATTTTAATTCAAATAAAATCGATTTTTTTCGCCTAATTATAGGAAACCTAATGTATTAGATATCATTCGAAAGCCCATTCCATTCTGCGTCTAACGATATATGCAACATTACTATAACATGTACCTGTCAAAAATTATCCAATTTTTTTAGTTTTGATTTTTCTATTCAAAAACGTCATTTTTGGCCCGTTTTTTCGCTGTAACTCAGCAAATACTCAACCAAATCTGATAAATTTTGGATAAATAGACGCGTTGTGACCTCGCACAGTCTGTGAAAGTAATAAAATTTCAAAATTTGATACTAAATTTTTCAATATTTGTCAGGTTTACAGTCATTTTTCAGCAATTTTTGCTCAAGATTAGTTAAAATAATTGTTACCACAATAAAGTTCAGTTCTTTGACTTTCATTTGATACCAAAAACATGTGCTTTTGATTGGATTGAGCAAAGTTATGCAAAAAATAAACCATTATTCACAGTCTATGTGTGCGCCCAACAAAAATTTATACACGCATATATCAGCGTGTAGAATGTTTGAACGCATGCACATGCATGCTCATCAAGCACTAATTTTTGGCAAGTAATGAAAACAGCTATATCTTTTTGCTGCATAACTTTGTTCCATCCAATCAAAAGCACATATTTTTGGTATCAAATGAAAGCCAAAGAACTTAACTTTATTGTGGTGACAATTATTTTAACTAATCTTGAACAAAAATTGCTGAAAAATGACTGTAAACCTGACAAATATTGAAAAATTTAGTATAAAATTTTGAAATTTTATTACTTTCACTGACTGTGCGAGGTCACAACGCGTCTATTCATCCAAAATTTATCAGATTTGGTTGAGTATTTGCTGAGTTACAGCGAATAAAACGGGCCAAAAATGACGTTTTTCAATAGAAAAATCAAAACTAAAAAAATTCGATAATTTTTGACAGGTACATGCTATAGTGATGTTGTATATATCGTTAGACGCAGAATGGAATGGGCTATCGAATGATATCTAATACATTAGGTTCCCTATAATTAGGCGGAAAAAATCGATTTTATTTGAATTAAAATTTTTAACTTCAAATTTTCCGAAATAATTTAACTTTATGAAAATCTCCATCAAAAATGCTTTCGAATGATATATACATTATGGGGGTTACCTCAAACGACTAAGCTGCTATGAAGCAATGAAGTTCCGTACATACACTTTTTGGTCAGACACTCAGACTATAGATTCATTAATGCCACCTCACTGAAAATTTAGATAACATACACGAATGGTAGAATCCCGACCACATGTGAGGATAACATCTAAGGTGGGATGGAGGGCGAGATCATAGCACGCACTCAGATGACCGTGGTAATGGCGAATGACCTGAAAGAATGGTATAACTAAGAATTGGGTAAATCAAACTTATATTTTTTTAATCCAACTCAAACCAGAAAATTTTGATTTGAACGCAAAATTTAGCATACTGAAAGTGCTATAATACAATATTACTTTACTTCGTTTAAATACGGCGAAAAACAGAAATTGTTTCGAAGCTTTTTTATGGTGCAATTAGAAAGGAAAAAACAACTTCAAACTTCAACGAAGTGAAAGCGGAATTACAACAAATTATAACCCAAAATAACTACAATTTACCTTATTGTATTCCAAGTCCCAACACTTGACTTGTTTGTCTTCGCCAGCAGAGAATAAATATGGATGACGCGGTGACACTTTGACGGCCCGCACGGAGCTAACATGACCCGTCAGAGATAGCTTCAAGGTTCCCGACGCCAGATCCCAAATCTGAGAAAAGAAATTAAACTGAAAGTTTTCCTTCAAATTAAACTGTGGTCAAAACTTGAGCAATATAAATATTATATTATTATATGTAAAAAAGGCATTTTGCTAATTCAATACTAAAAGCGAGCATAACAAGCCAACCATAGTCGGTAACTCCCCTCAGGTAGTAACGACTTTTAAAGGTGCACAATTTTGCATAGGTTTTGCGAAGTAACCACTAAATGCCAAAAAGAAGCAATTATTTCACATCCAATTCGTTCAACTATTTTGTTATTAATTGCGAGTGTGAACGGTGATTGGTGAATATCTGATAAAAACTTAAAGTGAGAAAACTCATTTTTCTGTCATTGGTCTTTTTCTTACTATTAAATACTTAATAACCTTGCTACCTTAATAATTCTATCTCCAGCTCCACTGACAAACCATTCGTTGGCCGGTTCTACATCCAAACATCGAACCCAACCGGTGTGACCGCTGATAACCTGTAACAGCAAATCCGATAATGAAATTAAACCCTGTTATGCATTCGTTATATGCCTAATAATTCAAAACACATGGAAAAAGTGATGCTTTGAACACAAAACGACTACGCCAATAGTTCAACAATTAATTTTATATATACTTGAAATAGAATCAATATGTGACAGTGTAATGTGTGACATAATATTTGTGCTTTATTGTACCGTAATTTATTGAAAAAATCAACTGTTCAAAATTATTTTTTACAAGAAAGGTAAGTTTTGCAAGGAAGGAAACATATAATAGTGTAGCCAAATGAGCCAAAATGAAATACATCTGTGCAGCATTTCTCTTTGTCACACAGTTGAGATCACACAGAGCTTGGTCAAAAAGGTCTTAACAAGCACAAATTCACAAGCCTGTAATTAAACTATACATGTAAATTGAGCACTAACCCTGTACAGTTTCCATGGCGGGTGCCATTTGGGCTTAGGTGCGATGGGTTTTCTGCCGGGCAGCATGGATCGTGTAGTGTTGTTGGGTAAGGGGTTATTGAGGGTGTCCAAAGACGAGGGCGCAGGGGGTGGTGGGGGGTAACTGTCGGGGACAGGTCTGCTGGTTGAAGGATCCGCACCTGAAACCAGTTTAGGGGGGACTTTGTTAAGCGGTCACAATAATACAATTTTCAATTTCAAAACAGCATTTATATTGTGACCCACACAAAATATTGTGCTCATTAACAAAGTCTATAAATATATAAACGCACAACGTAACAGATCTTAGGATGCGACTCAGTTGAATAATATTGTGTAAATAAATTCATTAGAAATACTTATTAATTTAGTCTTTCTCAAACGGCTAATAATAAATATTTTTTACAAACAAACTAGCAGCAAGTGCTACGGTATATTTCGCTTCCATTGTCAGCTAAATCTGGTGTAAATTTGAACGGCAACAATGCGTAAAGTATGTGAATGCACCAAGCGTAAAATGCGCGAATGTCTCATGATCGATCATACATCTTAGATTTACAAAAAATATTTTTTTCTAAAATAAAAAAAACTACAGATGTGGTTCAACTGATGTCATTCGTTCATTCGTAAAAAATTGCCTCAAGTTATATATACGAATTAAAGGTTCTATGATATGCTATATAATATACGCACTCGTTGAACTAGGCGGTGGTGGTTCACTTCCCATTATCATCAACTGGTTTGGCGCAGGATGTGGAGCTAGAAGTAGAAGATAAACTTGAAAACAAATACTCCAATTCAAAATAATAGCGTGAAAATCACATCATTACAACGAACTAATAAAGACAAACACAATACGACTTGCACACTTTTTAACGATTTTTAACTGAAGAGATAACTGATCTTTTAAGTGCCGATGTATAAATAAATTAATATGTGAAAAATTAAATTATGGGATATTTTACAATATACCATTAGCATAGCCAGGGTGATCAAACGTTATAGCCACATGTTTGGGCGGAGCTGGTAGGGCCAACGTTTGCTGTTGATTGCGCTGTCGTTTGGCTGCTTTCGCTGCTTCCACCACTGAACCGTATTCTGCTGCTATTTTACAGTCTCTCAATAGCTTTTCACTGTTAAACAATCACAAGCAAAAAATTTAAGTTTATCGCATGAATATAGTATGACTAAAGAAAAAAACTAGCCAGCAAAATAAACACATGTTCACACAGCTAATGAAACACCACGGCTTGTGAATGAGAACCAATAGATGGCAGTATGGCTATGGCACCGGAAAACCAAAGTCGGTATATATGTACTAAAATAGCAAGCGGCTTCTCGAGCTACTAAACAGATTCAGTAATAAATCGGATGACTGACTACTGACTTTTGATTTTATAATATGCAACAGCATCTTCAATTGTGTTCGCACAGTTTCAGCTATTATACGAAATAGGATGGACAGATGGACACAAAAAAGCCCACTTGGACTAGCTTACCTGGCCTCATCTTTTTCCGGAAGATTTGCCTGGTCAGATAGAAACAAATCATGGGTTCGTTTCAACGATCTGAATACAAGTGTATGAACGGAATGGCGTTGGACTTCCTGTAAATAAAATGGTCACCCATCAGGTGTGAATTGTGAATTTACAAAACAAAACAGTGAACAGGTTGTCCTAAACTGTCGTTCACCCCAATATTAATGCACAAGAGGGACCTAACATTAAAATAATGAGGGTGAAATTTGCAAATGCAAACGTTTAACACTAATTAGAGCTTATATACATTTCCCAAAGCGAATTCTCCCCACCCCTCTGATCAAAAATAATTTTTCAAAGAAGTGCCCTTTTCCCAAATACTACACCCCAATTGGTGCGGAGCCCTCAATTCTCCCTCCTCTTACATGTATATATTAAAAATATGCATACAAACTTACCTCGACCATCCTTAGATCCTTGCGATTTATGTCAGCAACGGAACGTTACGGAAATCAAATGCTACAACAGAAATGTATATAGTGGTGCGGGAAAAAAACCCTACGCGTCTTGCGGGGAAAAAACCCTAGTGCTTCCTGGCCGAACCGTTAGACATAGGCCCTTTTTGAGTATGTAGGTGAAAAGCGCATCCCAAACTGACTTACCACACCAATTTCTGTGCAGTTCTGAGGCCTGTAGCATTTTTTATGAAATATCAAAATTTTGCAAGTTGAAAAATTTCAAAGTGACAAAATTTTCCAAATTTTTGACTTGTCATAATTTGTCACAAAAACACTTTTGGCCAACGCCGTTTACATTTTTCAAGAGAGTTACCTTTCCTCTACACTTCTGAAGCTCAAAAACAGTGAAAAACGTTGTGGTTGACCTGTGACAGTTCAAAGTTTGTGCGGGAAAAAACCCTATTTTGTTTGGCGACAATTTTTTGCTAAACTCACCCATTGTTGCTACAAAAGTTGACTCATCTGGGCTAAGAACACCCGTACACTTCATTAAAACCGTTTGTTTGGCCGAAAAAGGTCGTTTTGGCCCATACCCCGACACCCCTTACGAAACCTGTTTTGGTGATGTTTCACCAAAATTTGACATTTTTTGCAATATTTAGGTTTTAGCTGCTGCGTACCACTTAAATCCAAAAATGATAGACGCGCGCGGTGTTTGTCCACTGTTTCTAACCTAATAAGCGCAAAAATCTGTTGAGCAACCAGAAAAAGTGATAGGGTTTTTTTCCCCGCATTAGGGTTTTTTTCCCGCATAGGGTTTTTTTCCCGGAGGTTTCGTGACTCATTACTCAGAAACGTGAATAGTTAGAATCCATTTTATTAGTGCAACAGTTGGGCGAAAGATGGCCGCGTGAATAGTTAGAATCCATTTTATTAGTGCAACAGTTGGGCGAAAGATGGCCGTTATAACAGCCGCGAGCATTAATGGATCCGATTTATGTGGAGCACAGGACGACCCGAAAAGTTGAAAATAGGGTTTTTTTCCCGCACCACTATATAAAAATACGGTTAACTTAGCATTAATACGACTACAATTTAATTTTTGATATAAGGGGGGACCACAGGAAAAATTTTTCCTTCGAGGAATTTCGGGATGCAGACGCATTGCGGACGGCTGAAAAAAAATGCGGACGACTAGAAAAAATTGCTGAGGTCCGCACTGTGGTCCGCAAAAAAAACCTTGAATTGCGTAAGCCCTAAGCCTAAGCCTAAGTCCAAGCCTACATTGAGACCTAGTTTGAATTTGGTCAAAAATTGGACGATACTGATAAATTTGGCCAATTTTTTGGAAGGAACGGGGTTAACGAGCCTTTTTTTTAATTCTAAAAAATTGTAAACATCTTACGACTCCATTTAAACACGTTTAGAACGGACAAAACACGAGTTTTCGAAAATATCGCGAAAACGTCCCTCACTGAGGCTTCAGATTTAGGAAAGCCATATCTCAGAAAATATTAAAAAAATGAAATAGGAGTTCTTGAAGCAAAAACGCTTCCCCTAACGTGCTGTACTAAAAAATAGGTCCACTACAGCGGCCGAAATCTATTAAGTCTATCTCCTATTAAGTCTATCTCCTATTAAGTCCGAAAAATCTCCGAATATACATTGGTTGTTTGCTTTTTTGTTGTCATTTTTCTGGCGCTCAAAAATACTTTTGTTCTCTGTGCATGCCTATGTATAATGCTTGGTCTATGGTCCATTAAGTTTCAGTTAATTATAGTGGTGCGGGAAAAAGCCCTATTTTCAACATTTCGGGTCGTCCTGTGCTCCGCATAAATCGGATCCACTAATACTCGCGGCTGTTATAACGACCATCTTTCGCCTAACTGTTGCACTAATAAAATGGATTCTAACTACTCACGTTTCTGAGTAATGAGTCTCGGAACCTCCGGGAAAAAACCCTATGCGGGAAAAAACCCTAATGCGGGGGAAAAACCCCATCACTTTTTCTGGCTGTTCTATATATAAGCAGTGAGTATAAATAAACACAATTTCATCGTGTTCTACAACTCTTAGGCTGCAGTAAAACCTTTTCCGTTTCTCCGACACCCATGTGACTCACAATGATTCTTAAAAAAATCGACCCTTTTTGGCAGAAATTACTTCTGCCCAAATATGCATTTTTTCCGTATTTAAAAGCATTAAAAACAAATTTTTGCGCTTATTACGTTAGAAACGGTGGACAAACATCGCCCGCGTCTATCATTCTTGGATTTAAGTGGTACACAGCAACTAAACCCTAAATTTTGCAAAAAATGCCAAATTTCGGTGAAACATCACCAAAACAGGTTTGGGTTAAATGCAGTTGGGGGGGGAAAAATAGTGGACCTATTTTTTTGAGTAGAGCACCTTAGGGGAAGCATTTTTGCTTCAAGAACCCCTATTTCATTTTTTGGATTTTTTGAGATACAACCCCCCGAAATCTGAACCCTCAGTGAGGGACGTTTTCGCAATTTTTTTCCGAAGCTCTTGTTTTTTCCATTCTAATCGTGTCTAAATGGTGTCAGATTATTGGTTACAATTTTTTAGAATCAAAACAAAGGCTCTTTGACCGGGTTCCCGCCGAAAAATTCGCCAAATTCGCCAGAAACGTCCAATTTTTGACCAAATTCAAACTTGGCCTTAATTTAGGCTTGGGCTTAGGCTTAGGCTTAGGGCTTAGGCTTAGTATGGGGCTTAGGCTTAGGCTTAGTATCAGGCTTAGGCTTAGGCTTAGGTTCAGGCTTAGGCTTAGGCTCAGGCTTAGGCAATAAAAAATCGAAATTTTCAGAAAAAATCCTGCCAGCTTAGCCTAGAGAATCCTGCCAACTAAGCCTAGACGATGCCTTAAAACATCATAACGCACTCAAAACTATCCAAAAACAAAGATTATAGCCATTTTTGGCGTCGAACTTTGGCCTACGTTCACTTTCAAAAACACTGAAAATCCCATTTTCAAGGGGTCATAGCTCAGAAAATCCAAATTTGTGGATAGGGGTTCTATTACAAAAAATGCTTCCCTCAAGGTGCTCTACTCCAAAAAATAGGTCCACTATTTTTCCCCCCCCAACTGCACTTGATCCACAGGTTTCATAAGGGGTGTCGGGGTATGGGCCAAAACGAAAAAAAACGACGTTTTTCGGCCAAATAAACGGTTTCAATCAAGTTTACGCATGTTTTTAGCCCAGATGAATTAACTTTTGGAGCAACAATGGGTGAGTTTAGCCAAAAAATGTCACCAAACAAAATAGGGTTTTTTCCCCGCAATAGGGTTCAACGTTTTTGAGCTTTAGAAGTATAGAGGAAAGGTAACTCTCTTGAAAAATGCAAACGCCAAGTGTTTTTGTGAAAAATTATGACAAGTCAAAAATTTGGAAAATTTTGTCACTTTGAAATTTTTCAACATGCGTAACTTTGATTTTTCATAAAAAATGCTACAGGCCTCAGAACTGCACAAAAATTGGTGTGGTAAGTCAGTTTGGGATGCGCTTTCCAGCTACATACTCAAAAAAGACCTATGTCTAAAGGTTCGGCCAGGAAACACTAGGGTTTTTCCCCGCAAAACGCGTGGGGTTTTTTGTCCCACACCACTGTCTTCCGGTGCAACTGAGGCGGGGGGGGGAAATTCAAACTCCTATTTTTTTCACCGTGAAAACACGTTTTTATAGGTTTTCGCATGCGCTGAGTTCATTTTCAGCCCGTTCCAAGTGAAAAAACAATGATATATACCTTTTCGAAAAAATTCAATTTTTGTCGAAAATCATCGTTTTTCGACACACTGGGGCTAATGATCGAAAATTATGACCAATACAGTTGTAATATCAGCCTGATGTTTGATCGTCATAAAGTAACACATAATAATATACTTAATACAGCTTTGTTTGCAACATATTTAGCTCATTTATACTAAAAAATTTAATTTTGCCAACTAAAAAAAAGGCGAAATATGCATAGTTAAACTGAGCTTACATATCAAAAGTTTTAGTTTCTTTTTGCGTAGACAATAAATTTATTACATTTTTCTAGAAAAATATGCATCATTAGTCATAAGTAGCGATTAGCGATTTCTAATGAAATCGAATGCCATAAATACGATCTGAAAACGTCACTGATGCTCAGCACCCAGCTGGCACTGAGTCACTGACAGTCAAGTTCGGTTTAAAAGTGCAGCTTTATTTATAGTTCCACAGTAGCAAGGGTCCTTTTCTTTGATGCAAGCAACTAAGACTAACCTTTGTTGACCCACCTACTAAGCCTGAGCCTAAGCACTAAGCCTAAACCTAAGCACTAAGCCTAAGCCTAAGCCTGAGGCCTAATTAAATAAAAAAACCTGCTAAGAAGCATCAGAAATAACTTTACCACACTAAAAGCCCTAACTAGCTTTATATTTTAAAAAAATCGCAGCTATAGCCCGGAATTTCTACGGAACCGTACTAGTGCTGTAACGCTGCGATCAGCCTGGTCCTGGTGGCTTCAGAAAATGTTCTGTAACTTTTCAAAGCCTGAACCGATTTGCAAAATTTTTTCAGTATTTAGTAGCTTAGAAGTTGCTCTTTGAATGGTAACAGCAGGTTTTAATTTGATTCAGTATTTTTAACTAAATCCAATTTTGCGCAATAAATTTCTGGAGCTTTCTGGAGCTGGAGCTTTTTTTCAGCTGCTCGAGCAGCTGGAAAAAAGCTGGAGCAGCTGGAAAAAAGCTGGAGCAGCTGAAAAAAATGCGGATAAGTATGGCGGTCACTATAGGCTAGCTGCTCCGTTGTCATGACAACGCTGCAGTTCCAGCTTTTTTTCAGCTGCTCTAGCCTTTTTTCGCCGTTTCCGGCTTTTTTGAAGCTGCTCGAGCAGCTGAAAAAAAGCCGGAAATGGAGAAAAAAAGCTCAATGTAAACACGGCCTAAGCAGCTTAGGCCGTGTTTACATTGAGCTTTTTTTCAGCTGCTCGAGCAGCTGAAAAAAGCTGCAGCTTTTTCAGCTGCTCGAACAGCTGGAAAAAAGCTGGAGCAGCTGAAAAAATGCTGGAGCAGCGGAAAAAAAGCGGAAAAGTATGGAGGTCAATAAAGACTAGCTGCTCCGTTGCTATGACAACGCTGCAGTTCCCGCAGTTTTTCAGCTGCTCCGGCTTTTTTTCAGCTGCTCCAGCTTTTTTCCAGCTGCTCGAGCAGCTGAAAAAATGCCGGAAACGTCGAAGAAAAGCTGCAGCTTTTTTTCAACTGCTCGAGCAGCTGAAAAAAAGCTCAATGTAAACACGGCCTTAGGGAATGTCCTTAAGGTGGCACTCCTGAAATGTGGGTTTTGGCCATTATTTCGAAAACGCGCAAAAATAAACATGCATCGTAAGAACAAAAGTTGATCAGGAGTGAATTTCCTTCAATTTGATGTACATATCACATAAAAAAATTTTGAACATTTTTGAGCAAATTTCGTCAAGAAAAATAGATTGGCCCGTATTCACATACTAAGTGTAACGCTTAAACTTAGTGTTTACACTAAGTGTTAGCGCTTATAAGCGCTAAATGTTATTCACATACTTAGTGTTTATTTAAGCGCTTAGCAAACACTAACGCTTAACTTAGCGTATCAATTTTGTATTCACATACTTAAAATTTAGTGTTTGGCTTAGAATTAAGCGCTTAAGTTTAGGGACCTCGGGAGCTCCCTAAGCGCTAAGCGCTTAGTTAGTGGATGGTGTGGGGAAGGGGTAGGGAGAGTGGGGGAGGTTCTTGGCCGCCATGGGAAGGAAGGGCATGCAATTTAGGATATATTAGTGACATTTTCCGACCAATTCGATCCATTTTGCTCGTTTAAGGGGGTAGTGTCGCGAAAGCAGTCGATTTTGCGTAACTGTAAAACGTTTTTAGAAAAAGATAAGACATCGTTCTTTATATATTTTGAAAATATATGTTGAGGCAAGTATTTTCGCCAAGTTTCATCAAAATTGATGCAGTATACTGGCTGCAGTGAGGTCGCAAAGTCGGAAAAATGACGTTTTAAAAACCTATTCACATTCGATTTTTTCGTCACAATTATCAACTTATTTGTTTACTTTGTTTACACAGACTAAAAGGACATATGTTGTAGTTTATGCACACAAAATTTAGTGCAAATTGCTTGAGTGGTTGCGGAGTAATACCTGTTTGAACTGTGAAACTGTGCGTAAACAGTGAAGTACTCACAGCAATAATGATAAATTGTGAAAAATTTAGACGCTTATTTTAAAATCAAAAGAAAAACGAACCTTCATTTTTCTTTTTTCTTATTTGTGGCAAAAAACTGTGCGTCGACACGTTATGTGTGCTTCACAAGCTGGCCAATCTGATATCTGGCTGAATTAGTTGAATTATCATGTCCTTATTGTGTAGTGTCTGGCTTACAATCGGCGATTGGTTCAAGATATTGGTAGATATTGGTAGTCTACTGTCTGGCAGTACTTATTTAACACAGAATAGCATTGGACTAGTTTCTCAGTGAGCGTACAAGTTCAAAGCAAAAAGATCTCTTTTTGCAGCCTATGAGCAAAACTGCTTTCGCGACACTACCCCCTTAATCGCCAAAAATAAAAAATGCACTTTGTTGTCCAAATTCGTTTTTTTACATTTTTGAGTAGAGCATCTTAATCGAAGTAATTTTTCTTCAAGAACTTCTATTTGAAAATATATATTTTTCACGATATGCCCCTTGAAACATGTAGAGCTGATTTTGCATTTCTCAGGAATCCACCTGCTGAAAACATTGTTTACAAATCTATAGTTCGAGAAAAATATATATTATTAATAAGAAATAGTAATTTAAATAAATCTATAATCGGATTTATAAATAGCAAATGGAAATGCCGATAAATAACGAATTCCGGATCCACATCAAGCAGGGAGCGCACTCCAAGCCAAAGCCAAAACTAAGCACAAAAGTTGCTAAACGCTAAAGGCCGATTCACACGTTGCGATTTTGCCGCTGCGATTTTGACGCAAAACGCAAGACGCAGGGTGTTGCACACAAAACGCAGCATCTGAACAAACGTTGCGTCTCGCAAGTTATTTTGCTGCGTCTTTACTGTTTTAAAAATATGATAAACAGCTTGGCTAATATTGTTGAAACCAACACGTCCGCAGCATCAAAGCGCACTGAAATCGCGGGCCGAATTGCAATCTGGCAATTAAAACGTTGCGGAAAAATCAAGACGCATGCATTCCGCATTGAAATCGCTGCGTCTGTTCAGACGGTGCGTTTTGCCGCAGCGAAAACGCAGCGGCAAAATCGCAGTAAAATCGCAGCGTGTGAATCGGCCTTAAGTTTAGTATAAGCGGCAAATTTTTAAGCGTTTATTTTGTGAATAACAGTTTAGTACAAGTTAAGCGCTAACACTTAGCAAACGCTTAGCGTTAGTATGTGAATAACTCTTAGTATGTGAATTCGGGCCATTTTCACGGAAATGCCTTCACAAGCCAGTGCATTTACACGTATGTAATGAATTTGAAAGGCTGAAAAACACTAGCAGTTGTGTTTTACTGAAACGTAATTAAAATTTTTGGTGTGTTATTGAGTGTGCTATAATTTGTTTGTTAACTAACGCAATACTTTCTGCATGAGACAGAAATATAGTGCGTGTGAATACAAACGCAAATTTTCGGCCTGCGATTTTAAGGTGGTAGTAACGAATGTGCAGTGATTTTTAAATTTTTGAAAAAATTTAGTTGATTCAAACTGTATTTTTTGAAAATAAAGTCTGTAAAAAATTGATTCATATACACAAAATGGCCAATGAAGTTAGCGGGATCATGTGAAAAATTTTTAGGAGCAAGCCAAGCCAAGAAGCCAAACTACACAACAGGAGAATGGAAATTTAACAGTTTTGGCCACTTTTCTAAGCGCATGCGCAGCGCATAAACACAAAAATGAACATGAATAAAATTTTGCAAATTTTCTAGACCCAAAATTAAAATTTTTCAAATTGCTTATATTTTTGCGCTGATATAGAACCCGAAAGTTGAGTGTGAATAGACACTTTTTACTTTGAAACCGTATATTTCATTTAATAATCGACAAATCATAAAATCGTGCATTTTGGGTCTAGATAATTCACTTTTAATTATTTTTGCCATTTTTCGCATGTTTTTGTTCTTTAAACTTTTCAAAAAGTGGCCAGATTTGAAAGTGCTCAAAAAAGCCAAATTGGTCTACTTTTAACACGTGCCATACAAATCATCCTTACAGTTGTACAATAAGACTTTGTTTAAATATAGAAGAAAAGTAGCGCTTTCTAACGATATAAAAAATATGCGCTAAAGTTAATTAATTATTGAAAACTAGCCTGTTGAAAAACACTGCACATTCGTTACTACCACCTTAAAAAATTGGCTGAACGAAAAAAGTTAAAATTTGGCACATAAATGCACCTTATCATCTACGAGCGGTCGCAAAATTTGATTTCTGGTAAATCGATAGTATCTAAAAAATTTAGCCAATTATATGTTTTTCCAAATTCGCGATTTTAGTGTTTTTCGATATATCAATCATATTCATCAAAAATGACTTTTTGCGACCGCTCGATCACACTCAGACGAGCAAAATGAGCTATTGATTGTGCAACAGCTACTTACTTGCGAAGAGAAATCGCAAGCCGAAATTCCACTCACGTTTGGTCTACAGTGAATGCTAATTTGTATCAATCAACTTCATTTTTTGTATTTAGGCATACTTTTACACTAGCTTGCTATTGTGTATCTAAAATTGGCCCCAAAGTGCCGTTTTTTGAAAAGTCACATTAGGAGCGCCACCTTAAGGTAGACTTTGGGCAGTAAAAGTTTTCAGTCACGTTTTCAGGTCTTTGTTCTTGAAGAAAGGTTGTTCAGCAGTGAATTAGCTTTCGTTTGATATACATAACATGTAGTTTTGTTGAAATTAATTTTTTGACCTGAATTTTGATATGGCAAAATCTTCAAATCGATTTTCCGAAAAATTGTATATGGCTTTTGTTATTTTTGTTAACGGTTTTCCGCAGATAATAGGTGACTGCAGATTTTTAAAAAGTCGTTTGTGTAGGCAAACATTTGTAAAAAAATTTCAAATTACGTTGACCGATATTGACAAAAATGCACTATTTCTCAAGCTAATTTTTCGTTAGCTACTTTTTGGCTTCTCCAACTTTTCTCAATGGTTATTTGCATTAAAAAATACGCTCTATTTTTTGACACTGTCGTTCGTGTGGGCAAACCTCAGATTTCTCTGATCGGCAATAGCCTTTTATGAATCGTGATAGCTCTCCTCCATGTCGTTTTTTCATTGTGAAATTTGACTTAAAGTTAGAAAATAAGTAGATTCAGGTCTTCTTCGAAAATGTTGATTTCTGTTTTTGGTGAAATTCTGCAGCGATTTTAAGTTGACCAATTTTATAAAAAGTAGTGTATTTTGAGCCAAAACAATTGGATTAAAATTATAACAAAAGATACACCTCGGCAACATAATTACCTACAGTTTTAGCTATAGATCGTAAAATTTGAACAAAGTTTCGCTCAGTTATGCCGTTTGAAAAATTATGCGCATTTAGCGAAAATAGAAATTTTCAATCGGTGATAAAAAATCAGAACAAGGCAGCAGGCACGTGAAACTTACTCAGAAACAGAGCTTTGTAACAGGCTTCAATATATTTAAATGAAATTCATTCTAGCTTGAACCTACGTCGACTTATAAGATAATAAAGTTATGGAAGTTATTCGGAGCGCCACCTTAAGGGGGCGCTCTGAGTAACTACCAATAAGTCAAATTGCTATAATTTTTCGCTTTTTCGTGATACAAACTTTTTTGCTTAAGGTGGTACTAACGAATGTGCAGTGGTTTTTAAATTTTTGAAAAAAATTAGTTGCTTAAAACTGTATTTTTTAAAAATAAAGTCTGTAAAAAATTAATTCATTATACACAAAATGGCAAATTAAGTTAGCGGGATCATGTGAAAAATTTTTAGGAGCAAGCCAAGCCAACAAGCCAAACTACACAACAGGAGAATGGAAACTTAACAGTTTTGGCCACTTTTCTAAGCGCATGCGCAGCGCATAAACACTAAAACAAACATGAATAAACTTTTGCAAAATTTCTAGACCCAAAATGAAAAGTTTTCAAATTGCTTATATTTTTGCGCAGATATAGAATCCGAAACTTGAGTGTGAATAGACACTTTTTACTTTGAAACCGTATATTTCACTTAATAATTGACAAATCATAAAATCGTGCATTTTGGGTCTAGATAATTCACTTCTAAATATTTGTGCCATTTTTCACATGTTTTTGTTCTTTAAACTTTTCAAAAAGTGGCCAGATTTGAAAGTGCTCAAAAAAGCCAAATTAGTCTAATTTTAACACGTGCCATACAAATCATCTTTTCAGTTATACAAAAAAAATTTGCTTAGATGTAGAAGAAAAGTAGCGCTTTCTAACGATATAAAAATTATGCTCTAAAGTTAATTATTTGTTGAATACTAGCCTGTTGAAAAACACTGCACATTCGTTAGTACCACCTTAGGTGCAATCAAGATGAACACCAGGCAAGCATTTTTGCAAAGTTTGATGACTATCGGAACATTTTAGCAAGTTTTTGCATCAAAATTGAAATTTTGAAAAATTTGACTAATGTTTGAAATGACGTAGATTCAAGATTCAAGAAGTTTGGCGCCTCCATAT
This sequence comes from Trissonchulus sp. WLG1_4, assembly GCA_030248245.1. Taxonomy (NCBI): domain Eukaryota; kingdom Metazoa; phylum Nematoda; class Enoplea; order Enoplida; family Ironidae; genus Trissonchulus; species Trissonchulus sp. WLG1_4. The sequence continues at coordinate 3,698 of JASANF010004338.1, read as the reverse complement.
ATATCTGCTCTAACAGTCTGCAAAGTTTCATCCGGAAAGGTTTTCATAGCTGACAGTAATCTTAAAAAAATATATGCTATAGCCCAATTTCAGAAACCTGAAGTTTGCCTACACATACGTATTTTCCAAAAAATAGAGCTAATTTTTCTGTGTTAAAATCCGTTGAGAAAAGTTTCAGAAGCCAAAAAGTAGCTAACGAAAAATTAGTTTGAAAAATAGCGTATTTTTGTCAATGTTGTTCAACGTATTTTGGAAAATTTTTTAGAAAGGTTTGCCTACACAAACGACTTTTTTAAAAGTTGCAACTAGCAATTAGCTACAAAGAACAGCTTCAAAAAGTACCAAAAGCCATATAGAATTTTTTCATATATCGATTTTAAGATTTTTTCCCATTGAAAAATAGGGTAAAATTTCAAGTTGAACAAAAATTGACATTATATACATCAAATGAAAGCTTATTCAATTTGCAACAACTTTTCTTCTTGAGTTAATTAACGAAGACGTTTGTGAAAAATTTTATCGCCCAAAGTCGGTTATTCAGAGCGCCACCTTAAGGTGGCGCTCCTGAAATATGATTTTTCAAAGAAACGTCAATCTGGGGCCAATTTTAGATGTGCAATAGCAAGCTGGTGTAAAAGTATGCCCAAACACAAAATAAGAAGTTGATTGATACAAATTAGCATTCACTGTAGCCCAAACGTGAGCGGAATTTCGGCTTCACAGCAAGATAGCTGTTGCACAACCAATAGTTCATTTTGCTTGCCATAACATGATCGAGCGGTCGCAAAATCTTATTTTTAATGAATATTATTGATATATTAAAAAACAGCAAAATCACTATTTTCGAAAAACGTAAATTTAACTAAATTTCTTAAACACTTTCGATTCGCTCAAAATCGAATTTTGCGACCGCTGGAAGACAACGAGGTGCATTAATGTGCCAAATTTCACGTTTTTTCGTTGAACCAATTTTTTAAAATTGCAAGCCGAAATTTGCGTTTGTATTCATACGCACTTTATTTCAGCATCATGCAGAAAATACAGCTTTATTTTACAAAAAAATTACACCACACTCAGTAACAGACCAAATATTTTAAAGTATGTGCAAGTAAAACACAGCTACTAGTGTTTTTCAATCTTCCAAAATCATCACTTACGTGTAAATACACTGGCTTATATAGCCACTTTCGTGAAAATCTATTTTTCTTACAGAAAAAAGCTCAAAAATTTCGGAAAATTTTTGCATGTAATATGGGTATCAAATTAAAAGGAAATTCACTTCTGAACAACTTTTGTTCTTGCGATGCATGTTTATTTTTGCGCATTTTCAAAATAATGGCCAAAACCCACATTTCAGGAGTGCCACCTTAAGCAGCCATAAGGACTGTCCCTATGTCCCTAAGCAATGTTGAGCAATGTTCTACTTTTTCCCTGTCCCTAAGCAACTCGACCAATCAAAATACGGCAGTTACTACATGTGACACGAAGAACAGCCAATCACGGACTAACTCGACTACTAGTGAAAGAAAGTCGTGGGCTTGTGTTGCGGTATTAATTCTATCATATTCTGTATTATTCTACACTTAATGACGTTTTTTGAAAAGTCATATTTCAGGAGCGCCACCTTAAGGGGGCGCTCCGGGAATCAAGGTATTGGGCCATAACTTTTTTCAGCTAACGAATTCGGACCTGTGTTAAGAAGCCAAGTTATTTAGAATGATGTGGGCTTTCATCTGATACCAATATCAAGATATTTGGAAAATTGCCAAGCTTTATAGTTCTTTACTGGCAAACTGCCAAATGGATGAACACTGAACAAAAAAATACTAAAAAATCATCAGTGCACATCATTAGACACAAGATAGCAGTCGAAAAATGCTTGAAACGGCAAGATTAATTTTTGGGTCTAGTTGTAGTCTAGTGCCCGCAAACTGGCTTTTACCAAAATCTGTGTTCGATTTGGTACATTTTTAACATTATTTAAAAAACTGTGTAACATTGCTTAGCTACCTAAACTGTTTTCTACTAGGCTCTTGGGTCCTCAAATTTCTGCAAATGTTCAGCGCAATCGGGCAACGCTACGCAAAGTTGCTGGCTCAAAAAAACTATACCGAGCAGCGCTCACGGTAATTTTCGGCATTCGATATCTGATGCTGCTTCAACCGATTTGGCTAAAATTTGACATGAAGATAGACAATCATTGTGCGCAGTTGAACATTCTTTTATTTTTTTAAAATAATGTTCTAGACCTTGATACCACTGTTTTAATGCTGAAAGACCGACCTCGAAAATACAAAAATTGCAATTTTAACAAATTCGCACTAAATAATCAAAAACAAAAATAATTTTCAACTAGAGGAGCGCACCGGCTACATTTTGATATATGAATCATGATTTTAAGACAAATATGCTATTAGTTATCGCTTGCCGAAAATTCACTCACGCGCAGTGCTCTGGCAGTCACGTGACATTATCACATGTAGTGTTTGTGACCGGCCGCGAAAGCCGCCGGCCGGCTTGCGGGCCGGCGGCCGGGCAGGCGAAGAGTTTCGGCCGGCCGGCCGGTAAAAGCCGGCCGGCTCCCGCCGGCCGGAACGGCAGAAATTTTGGATAAAAACAGTCCAGATTGTCACTTCGGCATAAACTTTGCCTGCCGGATTGTTATGCCGGCCTAATTTCGTCAGTCGGTTGAATATGGCTGGCCTGGCCGGTGTCTTTCACCGCCCGCTGGCCGGCAATTTGACCGGCCGGCCGGCCGGGGCCGGCCGGCGACCAACAGGCCGGCCGAAAAGTCCGGCCGGTCACAAACACAGCATCAGCCACCACTGGCTAGTTGAGGGCTGCCTACAGATACTTGCTATTTGGACTCGGGATAGACCGTTAGCGATAGAAGCACCTGTTCTGTACTTAACTTCAAAATCATAAGGTTGTAGTGATAGTGACCATCGCATTAATCTGTCTAACAAGTTTCGAGATTTTTTAAGCCACACTAACGGATTGTGATCCGTAAGTACAGTAAAGTGAGTACCATAGACGTACGTGCGGAATGTTTTTATTGCCCAAATTATTCCTAAACATTCTTTTTCTATCGTGGAGTAATTTTTCTATGCTTTGGGTAACGAACGCGTGTAAGCGAAATCGAAATAGCACTTTTTGTGCTATAGCGCTTTTTTTATGCGCTATATGCGCTATATGCGCTATAAGTGCTATGGAATTTGCTGAATGCGATATTCCTTAGCGCTTTTTGGGGGTGCTATATGCGCTATTTGCGCTAGATGCGCTATATCGGAGGTGCTATATGCGCTATTTGCGCTATAGCGCGTTTTGGGTGTGCTATATGCGCTATTTGCGCTCTATGCGCTTTATCGAGGGTGCTATATGCGCTATTTGCGCTATAGCGCTTTTTGGAGGTGCTATATGCGCTATTTGCGCTATATGCGCTATCGAGGGTGCTATATGCGCTATTTGCGCTATATCGCTTTGTGGGGGTGCTATATGCGCTATTTGCGCTATAGCGATTTTTTGGAGTGCTAGATGCTCTATTTGCGCTATATGCGCTATCGAAGGTGCTATATGCGCTACTTGCGCTATAGCGCTTTTTGGGAGTGCTATATGCGCTATTTGCGCTATAAGCGCTATCGAAGGTGCTATATGTGCTATTTTTTTGGATATGGATGAAACTTCTACAGCAAAATGGC
>JASANF010004336.1:0-34858 GCA_030248245.1 Trissonchulus sp. WLG1_4 | reverse complement strand
TGAACATAATGGAGAAATGAAGAAAATCTTTGTTGATCAGGATATAATTCTATGCGGTGGATCATTCAATAATGTTCAGCTTTTGCAATTGTCAGGCGTAGGCGATGCGGATTTTCTAAAGTCTCTGGATATCCCACTAGTTCATCATTCTCCGGGAGTCGGTGCCAAACTTACGGACCATATTGGCACCACCATGACTTTCGGTCTCAAAAAACCCATTTCTTTACACAATGAATTTCGGCGGGAGAAATTTTTGAATTATTATCTTAATGGTCTCAAGTGGTTTCTGTTCAAGTCTGGCCCTGCGGCTTCGGTTCATTTTGATTCTGGAGCATCTCTTAGAACAGATCCTGACGTCACCATTCCCGATGTTCAATACCAAGTGTTACCAATGCACGTGGATTTGAGCAACGGAAATGTGGGTGGCCCAAATCCTGAGTTTTTGGTTCACTGTCAGGTTCTGCGTCCAACCAGTGTTGGTTATGTCCGAATTAAGTCGCGAGATTTCAAGGACCATCCGATCATTGTGGGGAACTACTACAGTACTGATTATGATAGACAAACCCTAATACGAGGAGTGAAGACTTGTCGGAAAATTATCAGCCAAAAGGCTTTTGAGCCGCTGATAAGCAAGGAAGCTCGACCAGGAATCGACGCAACGACTGACGAAAAAATCGATGCCTATTTACGAGATAATTCCGGAACCGTTTATCATCCAGCCACTACGCTTAAAATGGGTTCTTCTGCCGACCCCTCCGCCGTTGTTGACCCTAAAACAATGAAAATATGGGGTCTAGAGGGACTACGAGCCGTGGACGCATCTCTCATGCCCTCGATGATTGGTGCTAATTTGAATGCCACCTGTGTTATGATGGGAGAACGCGGGGCCGACTTGATCGCCGGCAAAAACCTGTTACCGCCTGCTAACGTTCCCATTTGGAAACCAGGCGGTAAGTGACATGGCTGTGGTGTGTTGGTGCAGTGACTCCTATCAGAACGCTTTGACTGTCAAAACTTATATATATTCCTTTTTAACTTATCATTTTTTGCATCACCCCGCACACATTAAATTTAGCAGTGTGTGGTAGTAGCAAAAGTACCTACAGAATAGTCCCTCACGCTGTAAGACTCTTCTATAGAGTGAGACACTCTGCTTTTTGGATTGATTTTCTAGCCATACATATATAGTGAAACTGAAACCTGAAAAATAAGTCAAAGAAATTGATTGAAACTGAAACGTTGATAACTGTCTCAGCAACCTTGCCTTGTATCTGGGCCTGCTCCCTGCTGGTGTTAATTACTGACAAAACTTTTCGAAACAACTTTTGAACAAATTATGTGCCTAGAACAGATCTCTGCAAGTATGCATGTAACAAATTTACTGCGTTTTATTAAATCGGTTTTGTAAAAGCCTTATTTTAACAAAATATCTCTCACGAATTTTCGGTTTAGAATTGAGTCTACCCTACTCGATGTTTGTGAGTCCCGTCCAGTGTTTGCTCTCGCATCATGTTATTTAATGTTATTTTACTGTAGTAAACAATATATACGTTAATATTTTTGCTGTCGTTTGTGTTACCTGGCCCTGACAATACGTGTTCTTGTTTGGTCATAATTTATTAATATTAATTGCTAATACAAAAATTTACGTTTTTTTATAACTATGTAGAAAATGTACATTTTTTGGAAAAATGTATACCAGATATTTTTGTTACGTTTTTTTATAACTATGTAGAAAATGTACTTTTTTCGAAAAAATGTACATCCGTCCGTACTAGATATTTTTGTTAATCTTAAATATCTTTCCTGTAAGTCTGAACACTGTTTATCTACTTTTTCAGTTGGCCGCTGGCTATGAGAAATAATAAATTTTCAGCGTTAAGCTGGTAACTATAACTAAATATTATGCTAAACAGACAGACTTTGTGGCCCTAATGCTTTGTGACTCAATAAATTACATAACGTCTCTTGTATCAGCAACTGACTCAATAAAAGTTTATTGCATCTCGTTGTATTTGCATCTTGTTGATTGGCGAGGTTGGCTATAGCTGTGTTTTGCTTGACAATCGCCCACTGTAGCTGCTTTAGCCACAACAGTATGGATGGATATTTAAATTCAATTATTGTGGCGATAGCGTAAGTGGCACTCTTCTAGTGCTGAAAATAGTGGCTGAAATTTGTATGAATTGTATTAACTGGAATCTATTAAGTATTAACTAGATTAATGTTATTTTAATGAAAAGGCTAGGAATGTTCCGTTTTCCGCAACAGCCACAATGTAGTAGGGCAAAAAAGTTAAACTTTAACTAAAATTAAAAAAGTTAGGGGTCACACTTTAACTTTAACTACAAAAAAGTTAAAGGTCTTGCTTTAACTGTAACTTTACTTAAATTAAAACACCCTTACTTTAACTTTAACATTAAAGTTATTTAAACAAGCAGGCCCCAAAAGGGGGCAAGGTTCCTTCGCCGAGTTAAAATTCTGCTTATTTTACCCAAAAGATCTCAGCTTCTCCTTTAGGTACTTTTGTTTTTTCCATCTTCCATGTATAGAAACAGAAAGCAGTAATACCTGTGTAACTTTACTTGATTTAGTTATAGTGCTTGATAGGTGTTGAATTCAACAAATTTGTCGAAAACACATGCCATGTTGCCAAAAATATCTTATTGCATATTTTGACAAAGAAATGTTTTGTCAAAACGATTTTTGCAAACAAAAGTTGCGTATTTTTTTTGCAAAAAAACAACACCTGGGGCCTGGGGGTCGAACCCGTGATGTAACCTGTAACAGATTTTGTTACTAGCGCTTTTGACCACTCGACCACTCCGCTTCGATGCGTAACGATGTTTGGTTATCAATATGTAGAAAGAAAGGACGAAAACAAACGTCAGTCTAGACAATCACGTGATTAGCATGTGGATCTAGTCTGAAAATTTACCAAACGATAAAATTTTAAATCACAAAATTCTAGCAAAATGACAGCTTAATATATGTGCAAAAGTGTTGTTGACTATTATTTCATTAAAAATTGTATAAAAAACGACTTGTCTTTAAAAAAAGAGTTGTCGGATCCCATACTGACTTTACACGTTAATCATATGCGCTGAGCAACATGTGACTGCTACTTTTACACTACGCAGAGTTGATTTCAAAACAATAGTTCCTTCTCTAGAAGGAACAAAAAGTTATATAAAAGTCATTGAGTTTGGGCTTACTTTAACTTTAACTTAGATTACCGCCTGACCCTTACTTTAACTGCAACTTTAACTTAAATAAATAAAAGCCTTGGCCTTACTTTAACTTTAACTTTAACTTTAATGAAAATGGTCTAACTTTTTTGCCCTACAATGTAGTATTCCCGTCGCACAAACCTCTTGCGAGCAAATGCAGTTTAGCCTTCCATAGATAGCCATCGACCATCTATTACAGACAATCGACCCACTTTCCCCAACAATCTTGGAGAACAAATCTGACCAGTTTCAGTGAGATCAAACCAAGTCAAGTGACACCTACAATGAACCTGCATACAATGAAAGAGAATTGAAGGCTATTTCGACTAACAATCACTCCCACATTACTTTAAATAAAGGTGGTATCAGACTTTTTGCAACCGTTTGGCATTACCATGATTTATAAAGTTACCATACCATCGACATCAAAAACAGAGAAAAATGTAAATAGACTTTTTGTAACCGTATGGCTATGGCATACGTTTTACAAACTACCTTATTTTTGAGTTCTTTAACTTCTTTCTAAGTTCGACTGTTAAGCCGAAGCCTGTGTGTAGCCTGTAATATGTAGTCTGGCTTAAAATCAGTGCGCTAACAGTTACTTTTGTTCAATCCTTAGTTGAATGACATTTTTAAGCTTGATTTAAATGAAAATGATATCGTTACTTCGAGGCCCCACGTATCCACGTGTCGGATGATGTCGGTATGTCATCCGACGCCAAGCTTGATGCCTTTGCTAAAGTACAACTTAGGTCATCCGACGCCTGATAAAATTTGATAAAATCAATGTAACTTCGATCGTTTTAGTTTTGTTAAAGAAATGTTCGGTAAACAATTAGACTTTGTTCAAATGTTGTGTTTAGTCCGGTAAAGGCAAGATTTTAGTCTTTTGTGAATCCCGAATCCCGACCACCAATCTTGAGCCAATCCACATCCCAGGTCCCATCCCTATTCCTCATCCCAAGATGAAAATTCAAAATATATTGTGGCGCAGCCGAACTCTTAATTAAAAGACTAGACCAGTGTCAAATTTTGTTAATCTGTTGTTTTTAAAAATGGTAAACTAAGGCAAATTTAATCACCAAAAATTGCATTTAGCAGTTGAAACATTTTGGCAAACCCGGACATTCTCTAGAGAACTAAAAAAATCAAATTTGTAGCTTCTTTTAAACGTGACGTCAATGTAAAACTTTTTTCTTAAAAGAATACCTAAAATTACAACTCTAGAATTCCTCAGTGACATTGCCTGACATAAAACCCGCTGTTTGAGTTTCACATGCAGCCTTTTTAAGCATTTTACTTCCTCCAAAGCGCCATTTGGATGACATATGACAGGTTATAAACTGCTTTATGACCCGTCCCTTATTCCATTTCAGCCTGACTTTGTTTTTCGTTTGACGACCCTTGCTTAGTAACGATGGTTTATCACGCTTCAAACTATAGGTGGCTTTTGTTTTTTTTTGGTTTTTTATGTAATGTATGTGATGTGCATAGTTATATATGTGTATAGTTTTGTCTATATATGGATACAGGCACTGCATGCATATGGAAACTGCTACAGCATGCTTCCCACTGCAGATTTAAGGTTTAACGTAGAACATGATGTGAGCATATTGCACATACCCGCTGCATAGGTTTAGATTTTAAGAATTAATGATGTTGAAATTTTTCAACTTTTTGGTTTAAGATTTAAGATTTAAGATTTAAGGTTTAAGATTTAAGATTCAGTCACTTATAACAGATTACAGCTGGCAACGCCACGCACTTATTGATTTGCATAGCAAAACGATTGTAAATAATAGGAGTATTTAATGAAACAGTTTCCCAAACTTGCCCCAAATTTGAAAGAAAGAAAGATTCAGACCCGTGCCGTTCTTGTCGACATCGAGAATACCAACCACTACATTACAGCCGCCAAGCCTCGTACGGCCTATTTCTCCTTTACAGCATAAGGAATGCTAGGTATATAATTCAAACTGTTCATTTAATGTTGCGCTAGAATCACCAAGCATTGCAGGTAAATGTATGTCTTCTTCTAGAATCAAGTCTGACAGGTATTTTTTTTCAATTTGACATATGTTTACTCAACTTTTGCCGCAGGTGCACAATGCATTTAATGTTTCCTTGTTTCATTTTCATCCATCTGTTAAGTCTAAAATCTGTTGGAAAAAGCTGAGGCAAACATACATAGCTTAGCTTGATTAATCAAATGTCTCATGAAAAACGTGCTTTCATTTGAAGACAGTTTTCGCTGCCATTTTTTTCCAAACAGCTAATAGGCGAGCGGGAAGGCTAGAGAGAGAGCCATTTAACTATCTAACTGCACAAATAGACTCATAGACGGATATCTAGACGCACACTGTATAGGCCGAGACTATCTCATGTACTCCTGTCTCTATCCCCATGTACTACTGCCGTTACTGAAGTAAGCCTGGTTCCTTTGCCTTGCATACATATATGTGATTACACTGGTCTCGTGGTCTTTGTGGATGTGTGGCAGAGTCTGACAACAATATCAGTAGCTACAGCTTTCCATTTTGTGGCGATAAACGGCCCGTACATCAGCCCCCATTCATTTGTAGGTTCTTCCTGTTTAGGTTCAGGCTTTGGCTCAAGACTAAAAATCAATCCCTGGCCGCCGTTCTCTACCAAGTTCTGTTAAGAGGCGTCTTTTCCTAACCTCCCACCCACCGCTCTACCTGTGGGTTCTCTATGTAACTACATAGTTTATTTACATCTTAAACTAAATATGTAGCTAGTACATAGCTACATATGTGGTCACTGGCCACACTGCATAGCCGCTTCGTTCGTTAATTTGATTTATTTGTTTATTACATTTATTTATCTAATTTATTTATTTAATTAATTTATTTAATTTATTTTATTTTAGAGCTATTCTTGAGCTCGGTTTTTATGTACTTATTGTTTTTTTATAACTTCCACCTTTTTTACGGTTTAAACTCCCACCCGTTTAAGGTCGATATAACCTTCTTCACCCGGTATACCTAATTGGGAGAGCTATAGCATGAGCTCTATTGGCGTTTATTGTTAGCAAGAGTGCATAATATGTTTTTGGAGTTAATGGTCGCAGGTTGTAATTCTGACCCCTGCCAGGAATTGGTCGAGTGTCATACTCTTCTTGTTATGCACCCTTGTTGTTAGTTTTTTAAAAAGTTACTTTAACAGTAATCTTGAATTAAGTTTTTTGTTATGTTTGTCTTGTAGCATAATATTTACGTAACATACTGTAACTCAGTTGCGCCAGTTGTTTTTATTGTTTAAATAGTTTAAGAGATTGTCACCTAATAGAAGAGTATAGGTGAGGACAAGAGTGCACACATAATAGTGTCTCAAAGACACTCCCCCGGCCTGGCTGTGTTCTAGCACATGCAGATGCGCTCGTCGTTTTCGGCCTACCTGTTAAAGTTTTGTTAAAAAGGTAGGCAGCCAATCAGCGGGTAGATTTTGTCCGCAACACACTCAAGTACATTATCGCTGATAAGTGTCCTTAATAGCAAACCTATGTCGGATGTTTTTGCAACTACACTATGAACTAATAATCAATTCGGAACTTTTTATCACTAATTTTTTGCTTATCACTGCATCAGCAATTTAGTGTACCAAAGTGCGTTACGCAAGAACCAACACGGTGATTAGCTGCCTATAAAGATTGAAGTACATTAAATTAGAGATGGGATCGGTTCCACTTTAACCGGATGGAACCGGAACCGGAACCGGAACCAAACCGGCAGCAATTTTGGAACCGGAACCGGCATGGTGCCGGTTTCAACCGGTTCCATCATTTTTTTCGGTGGCCATCAATGGTTTTATCAGTTCTGTCTGTACATTTTAGTTTTGCTACCGAACCTGCCATATTTTGTATTTTATGTGCAGGCTTTTTATGATGCAGCTAACTTTGGTGACTAACTTGGTGTCCATGACATTTGAAAACAGGGTGGGTCAATTTTTTATTGGGTTCATTTAATCGTTAAATGGCGTTATTTTTTGCTGGCATGATTATTAATCTTTTACAGTTAGACTGACGTGATCTAGAAGACAAACTGCTATCATACTATTAAAAACCACGGTAATCAAACTTTCTCTAAATTCTCAGATTGTAGGTAGGTAGATAATACATCTACGTCAATGTTGAACACGGGGTGGGTCAACGGTCTCCAAAGGTCAAAGGTCGCAAATTACTCCCAAATTTCTGTTCTTTAAAAAATGAAACCAATGTCCCGGTAGATAACGAAGTCGGGCCGGGGCAGCATAAATATGAACTCTGACCTACGTAGAACGTTATCGCTTAACAGTAGGTTACTCCATAAGAGTCTTGCGATGCAATTTATTAGATATTATACAGATTAGAATAAAATTAATGTTTTTAAATTTTTAGCCGAACTAATACTCAGTTTTGACAATAAAAAACTACTGTATGCCGCGCTTAATTTTACTGTATTTACCGATACGGTAAAATAATACTGACTGTCGTCATGTGGAAAACTTTATGCTCGTCAACTCGTCAACAAAAGTGCTTGTTCTTGTATAGAGTAAGACACTATTATGTGCAATTGGTAAGGATAAAAAAATTAATCTGAATTGGTTACGCATGTATATTGAGTACTGAGTTTGATTGCAGACGATACAACGGTGTCTACTTAATTCTAAACGAGACGCCAGGACAAGGGCAGAAACAAAACTTAAAACTTTGCTAGGGTTCATTCCAGTACCAGTCAGTATGATCACTGATGACTCAGAAACATAATTTATAGGAAACAAGCATTTTTGCATTAAACATGATTAAATCAAGCTACACCAATGTAGAATTAATTATATATTTTTGATAGTTGTTGGTGCTACGAGCGCAATCTGCGTTGTTGTTTGCATAAAAACTGGCCCAGGAGCCAGCGAGTGTCTTATTAATGGCAAGTCTGACGGCTGCCAGCTTCCATCAAATTAGGGCTGTTTCTTTGCACCCACAAATATACCTTTATTTTTCTTCTTGTGTATGGCATTGTTCTTACACATGCTTGTGATAGATAGCTGTTTAGTTGAACTGCCTTCAAAGAGTTTTCTATTATATAAACAAGTCTTTTTGTATAAAGTGTGTAACTTTTCGTTAGTTTTTTACGAATTACAAAATGTGATAAGATTTTTAGTTATTTTATCTTCCAATTGTTCCTATATGCTTGGACATGGTGTAAACCCAACCGCTATTGACAGAAAAACATGAGAAGAAAGCTGAGTCTTATGTTTTACGCCAAATAAGCTGTAAGTGCTCGCGCTATTCTATCCCATTTTAGTAAACGAGTATTAAACAATATCTGTCATGCTTGCTGTTCATTTTATTGCTTGCAAAATAAAGCAGTATAAAACAAAAAGCACAAAAACGTGTCTGACAAAAACGTTATTGAATGCTTACGCAGTTGGTGCGTACCACCACCCAGGTCGTTCTATGAATTTAGTCTCACAGACTTCGTTTCCATGTTTTTTGCAGGCCGCGGGAGTCGCCACACAATAGATATAGAGCTGATTTTTAAATTTTTTGAACACATTTCGACTTGACGTAGCCATATTACTCATAAAATATTATGGGTCTATTTAATTCCATTCTATATCTTGCCCAAAATTGGCCACATTTAATGGCCTATAAAATGAATTTCGTTTTTCTAAAAATATCTCATTCATCATTCTTAAGCACAGTCCAAGGCATGCGCTTAAAATGAGTTTTAACTCAAACTTGAGCGTATTGCGCCACTCTACTTACTTATAGTGCGTTTCTAAGGCTTTTGTGTGCTGTCAGTTGATTTTGATAAATCCATTATAAAAATAATTACGGTGCCTTTAATTGGCCCCTTCATAATTATATTAACTGGATTGATTAACTAAAGTCTGACCAAAAATTGCCGAAACCTGAAACAAAACAAGTGGCGTGATTTTAACAGCTACTCGTTGTACTCCTGATGACTGACGTTTGTTCTTTTCGTAATGAAATGGTGAGTTTCTCTGTCTCAGGCTCTAGCAGTTTTGGGCAGACTATATGAAAACTAACTTTATATATAACTGGTTAACTCAATATAACACAGTGTTTATAAAAACTTTAGGCCCGTTCACAGAGACGTACTTTTTACTTTTCACTTTTTACTTTTTACTTTTTACTTTTTACTTTTTACTTTTTACTTTTTACTTTTTACTTTTTACTTTTTACTTTACTTTTTACTTTTTACTTTTTACTTTTTACTTTTTACTTTTTACTTTTTACTTTTTACTTTTTACTTTTTACTTTTTACTTTTTACTTTTTACTTTTTACTTTTTACTTTTTACTTTTTACTTTTTACTTTTTACTTTTTACTTTTTACTTTTTACTTTTTACTTTTTACTTTTTACTTTTTACTTTTTACTTTTTACTTTTTATATTTACTTTTTACTTTTTACTTTTTACTTTTGCGAAAGTGTTCACACACTTTTTACTTTTTACTTTACTTTTTACTTTTTACTTTTTACTTTTTACTTTTTACTTTTTACTTTTTACTTTACTTTTTACTTTTTACTTTTTACTTTTTACTTTTTACTTTTTACTTTTTACTTTTTACTTTTTACTTTTTACTTTTTACTTTTTACTTTAATTTTTAATTTTTACTTTTTACTTTTTACTTTTTACTTTTTTCAGTTTTTACTTTTTTCTTTTTACTTTTTACTTTTTACTTTTTACTTTTTTACTTTTTACTTTTTACTTTTTACTTTTTACTTTTTACTTTTTACTTTTTACTTTTTACTTTTTACTTTTTACTTTTTACTTTTTACTTTTTACTTTTTACTTTTTACTTTTTACTTTTTACTTTTTACTTTTTACTTTTTACTTTTTACATTTTACGTTTCACTTTTCACTGTTTACTTTTTACTTTTTACTTTTTACTTTTTACTTTTTACTTTTTACTTTTTACTTTTTACTTTTTACTTTTTACTTTTTACTTTTTACTTTTTACTTTTTACTTTTTACTTTTTACTTTTTACTTTTTACTTTTTACTTTTTACTTTTTACTTTTTTACTTTTTACTTTTTACTTTTTACTTTTTACTTTTCACTTTACACTTTTTACTTTTTACTTTTTACTTTTTACTTTTTACTTTTTACTTTTTACTTTTTACTTTTTACTTTTTACTTTTTACTTTTTACTTTTTACTTTTTACTTTTTACTTTTTACTTTTTACTTTTTACTTTTTACTTTTTACTTTTTACTTTTTACTTTTTACTTTTTACTTTTTACTTTTTACTTTTTACTTTTGCGAAAGTGTTCACACAGGCAAAAGTAAATTTAAATTCTTTTGTCGCAAAAGTAGAAAAAGTAAAAAGTAAAAAATACGTCTGTGTGAACAGGGCCTTATTACAGAACGACTAAAGCGTCTCATTGACACAAATGTAATGAATTTTAGTTAATGTTATGGAGTCATTCAAGTTAGTTTAAACCAGTTAATATTAATTTATGAAAAAGTTTCCTATGTAAAAAGTAGGACACATTCTATCATGCCTTGTGGCGGTATCTAATGCACTGCCCACAATGACCCACTTTTTCTACAACTTTAGGGTGGACTCCCGTCCCATCCCTGCATCCGCATTTAGAGAATTGGTATGGTCATGAAACATTCAAGTGAACATTTTACAAACAAAAACTTGAACCATTACAATTGTAATGTCAAGTGACTGTGACATCCATTGGGAAACAATCTGACTCGCTCACACAATAATAGACTGACCCGATGATAAAGTGTTTCGGTTGAAATTCAAAAACTTTCCGCTAGTTAGTCAGTGTTTCAAAAGAAAAAGGCTAATTTAACTAATTGATCAAAATGACTCATCAATATGTCAAAAACTACGCTAGCATGCATAAATAAAATATGCAAGGAATTGATTGTTGTTTTTTCCTTTTCCGGTTCGATAGTAAGTTAGTCTTTGCCAACACACTTTGTAAATTCTGAAAAAATAAGCTTAACTCATGTCGCTTTGTTCATGCAAAATTATTTTTTGACAGTATTGCTTAGCCACCGGCCATTTCATACGAAATTTTTTGTTGGAATTTAATTATCTGTCACGGTGCCGCTGGGCGCTGCCGCCATGGGCTTTTGTACCGGCCTCACATAGAACCCACGTCAGCCAATTAATCACGAAAAGTTGACTGTCTGATTTCCTGCCTACGTGAAAAGCTCAGTGCCCAGGCCAGGCCCCGCGAGACCTGCACGCCTGGAAAACCTCAACTTTCATTAGTGGGAAACTCAGGCCAGAGACTAACGAGGTCTCCAATACCTACGAAATTGTCATACACTTCAAAACCTGTCACTCAAGGCGACTACAAGTTCAACTTCTGAACTATTCAGTATCAACCCTTTCATGAATTCTACATTTTTACTCAACTGCGAGAAACAACTCTTGATCACCTAAAAGTGATCTTTTCGAAAATAAGTTATTGCATTGAAAAGTTTAAAGTAAATAGACAAAACTAAACAGTCAGCAATCAGCATACCAGTAAAGAGTTTACGCTTATAAGATGAGCAGGACATTCCACATTCCACATTCCAGCTGCCTTTGATACATCAAGGCATATGTGCTGGTCGAAAATGACCTGTGTAGCGAAACGTCAATAAGTACAGCAGCGAATTAGCACACAGACTACAGAGTCTACAGAACAACATCCATACATGTATAGGCGTTAATAAGTAATACAAAAGTACAAAAAAGATAACAACTCATTACTTATTCATAATTTGCTGTAAAAACGTCACAGAGAAAATTGTAAAGATGCTTTTAGGTTTGTTTTGACATAGTGTCAGCAAATTAGCTGATAAACTTTTGAGTTAGATCTTTTCGCAGTTTCTCAAAAAATTTTCATTGTGTGTCAACGTCAAGTGTGTGTGTGTGTGTGTGTGTCCGAAGCAGCTGGACAAGTGTAAGAGTCCTTTGACTTTAACCATTAGTGGCGCGTAAAATGAAAAAAAATAAAAAAATATACTCATTTATTTAAATATACTCATCATTTAAATTTAGGTAAACATAAGTTATAGCTTGGCATTTTTATTCACCATTTTAAAATTTTCTGGAAGTTTTCAGCTATAACTGTCCCAACCCCAGAGTAATTTCAAACTCAACTCATAATTCTATTTCCGTCGTGTTTTCTAATTGACTTCTGGCTCATAAGATTAAATTATGTCATTTCATCAATTTATGAGATACCTTCATCAGTGACCTAATTTTAGGTTTTAATTAAAGAATTACATAGAAGTCTGTTCACCTTTAATAAACGAGCGCTCTACTTTTTCATTATCTAGGTCTGATTCTGATACTCTTATTAATCTTCACTAACACTTTTCTAGACAACCATTCGAAGGTCGATTCATACTTACAGCCGTATGTCCATATGTCTGTATTTCGCCAACAAAATTACAAAATACCTAATCACTCTACAAACTGATCATACATACCAGCAAGAGTACATAATAGGACTATTCTATTTTTACTCTTGTCACAGATGTACATGGGGGTCTGGGGGGGGCAAGACCCCCCAGATTTGAAATTCCGGGACAAGCCCCCCTCACATTTGCTTCAAAAATGACCAAAAAACGAAAAAATCGCTAAAAATATAGGAATTTCGCAAAAATTTTCCATTTTTAGGCAAAATTGGAAATTTTTGCGTTTTTGGGACAAATTATCGGGACAAGCCCCCCCCCCAGACCGAGACCCCGTGTACATGTATGCTCTTGATACCAGTAAAGGTGTGATTATTTTGATAATTTTGCGGGCAGAACGAACAAAATTGTAAGTATCAATCCATTCACTTACAGATCGTTAGAATTGATAGATTGTTTTTACTATACAGAAAGAGTGTCATACTCTTCCTATTTTGTACTTTTGGTCACCGCAAGGAAAAGCTCGCTTGAAGAAGACTTATAAAACAAGCCCAACTTTCGGCAAAAACATGCAGTAAACAAAAAGTTTTAATTTTCAAGTACATTGGCCAGGGGCCATCGTAAACCTGTTGGGACAGCTAACATGTAAATGTGATTCAGACGTATGTACTAAACCTGTCTGCTAATTAGACTGCATCCTGCAAAACCTTCAGATTTCGTTCACATGACGGCAGAATGGTGTAATGGTTTAGCTGTTGTTCTCATAAACCGAAGGCTGTTGGATCGATTCCGGGGAAAGCAATTTTTTGCAATCTTTTTCCTGCTGCGCCACAGCGCAGCAGGCTTCTTTAGAATGAGGTGTCGGAAAAATAACGTGTAGCTAAGTGAGTTATGTGTGTGCGTCTATGCGTGTTTTCGTGAGGGTGTGTGTGAATGTGAGTGTGCGTTTGAAATGGGTCTGCTATGTTCACTTCATAGACTGTCTACGTAAAATTTTCGTAATTACCTAAGTACGTAGATACGTACACAAAACTACTAAAGAACACACGTACATTTGAAAGAAGCTCATTTGCATATTTTCCATGATTGTCCGTCAAATTTTTTCTCACTAAGTTTGATAACGTCTCACGTATCTTTTGCAGAGTAAACTTGCAGTAAATTTTCAAATCACACTAGTCTCATTTTGATAAAATCTCATATTATTTACATAGTCTCATAGTAAACTTGCAGCAGTCTCAAATCACACAGGTTTCACATTGATATTTTATCTCATATTATTCACACAGTGTTATAGTAAACTTGCAGCAAAGTGGCAAATCGCACAGGTCTCAGCTCGATGTTTTATCTCACAAAAGTCATATTACTCTTAAATACGTATGTAGGATCAGAATGCAGTATTATGATAAGCAAGGCTTTACCATGTGCATTTGTAAATGACAATATAAATACACGTCATAAAGTGGACTGCCATTTTCGCTAACGAGAAGCTGCTATGAAGTCGAAATTAGGAGTGGCATATTTAGGCGTATATATGTGAACTTCCAAAAATAGAACAAGTGATTCATCAGCTGATATCTTAAATACCAATGAGCAGTTGTCAGGGATTTGTACATTACAGGTTGACTCAGACGCACGAAAAAATGTGTGCAATGGTCAGCATGAGAACAGAATTGCAGAAAGCACAATTACATTATAGCAATTATTGGAGTGTATTGCTTGGCGATGGTGTTGGGGTTTTGTTTTGTTTGTGGCTTTGGGTGGTTTTCTGGTTCAAATACAGTGATTTTTAATTCTCACGACACTTGCATGGTTATGTTATTTCACGGCTTTCAGTGATAGCACATGCACTTCAATTCAATCATGAAAAATAGTTATGGCCAACAAGAACAACAGTTTGAATTTTATTCCGTAGGATTTACAAGATGTGGTCAATAAATCTTTAGCTGTGAAAGTAAGCTTGAAGTAGCATTTCAGAAAGCACTAAAAGAATTATATATTTGCTAACATGACAAATGGTCGTTGGCTTAACAGTTATCAGTCAATCGGTAGCACAAATGACAGTCAGGCAGACACCTGGATTTTGCACAAGCGCATGATTGGTATATTTGGCTCGGTTATACACAGTCATAAATTCGTCAAATCGCACTACTCAAGAATTTAATGCTGAAATTACCAGTTTATTTAGTTCATTTAGTTAATAAACGGAGGTCGCCAGCTCCGTTTAAAAGTTCTCCGTTTTTAAAAACGGAGAACATTTAAACGGAGAACTATTGAAATAAAGAACATTTTAATCGGAGAACATTCTAAATTAAGAACATTTTTCATTGAAATATCAATTTAAACGGAGAACTAGAGTTCTCCGTTTAATTAAACGGAGAACATTTAAACGGAGAACTTAAACGGAGAGCTTCGAAAAACTGCAATGGAAAATAAATAAGTTCTCCGTTAAAATTCAAATCGTTGGCTTCAAAAAATCTAAAAATGTTAAACGGAGAACTTAAACGGACAACATTTTGAAATATGTGCGTGCAATCATATAGGTTCGCCGTTTAAATAAACGGAGAAGTCGAGTTCTCCGTTTAAATACACGGAGAACATTTAAACGGAAAGCTTTAAACGGAGAACATTTAAACGGAGAACTTAAACGGAGAACTTTTAAACGGAGAACTTAAACGGAGAACATTTTTTTCGAAAAATTGGGCCAAGATCTGCATAAAAAAATTGAAAGTGTTCAAATTATCTTATTATAAAAAAAGGACACTAAAATGTTATAATTTTGTTTTCTGTTTCAGAAAATTTATGGAAAACAAGGTAATGGATGTAACGGTAACAACGGTGCATTCGGTCAATGTGACTGCACACAATATAACCACATTAGATCCAGACACGCGAAGAACTTTAGCCGTAATTTTCTTATTGCTAACTTTACTTGGTTTGGCTGGAAATTGTCTAACATTCTTCTATATTGTAGTCAAACAACTTTACAAAAGTTTTGTCTCGAGTCATTTTATAGCTCATTTAATGTTCGTTAATATTATTACTTGTGTATATGCACTGGGAATTTTCAATTACAACATTTTCACCGGGACTAATTTATTTGGGACAAGTCACTTAGCTTGTAGGTTCCATACGTTTTTCCTCTGCGGTTTGTGGACAGTGGCCCTTTACATGATTTCTTGCGTTGCGGGGGTCCATTTGTCCACTTTTGCCAGGATTCATTATGACCAGCTATTTGGTCTTCCGCCTACAATCATTTGTGGTGTCTCGTGGATTATTGGTTAGTATATGCATTATGGATATTTTAATACAAGTTTTACAGTGACAGAGACAGGACAATACAATTTTTAAGTATTGAATGCCTTTTCCGTGAAATTTTGATGAAATCAACAATTTATTTCACAGTCTTACGTTCGGCATAGAAACAAAATGGGAGTGGGAAATGCAAATTCGCACGTTCAAATGCCTCGAGCTCTTGGCGCCAGCTAGAGCAGCCAGTCAACAGTCAGATATAGTTGCTGATAGCGTTGATATGTGATAAAAAGTTAATACATAACTCAGTTAGTGGCACCCGGTTGTTGTTTCTGGCCTAAATGGCAGGTACCCTTTATTTGTCAGCTTTTTCTTGTTTCAGGTGCCGCTCTCGCCCTTCCATGTCTAACGAACAGCAGCATCGCCATTTACCGAGACAGTTTCTGTCAATGTATTTGGTCGGAGAACAGTCAAACTTCGTACAAATTTTTGGCATATATGATTTTACTAGGAGTGCTACTTCCGTGTGGACTCACGTTTTACGCTTACTTTCGCATACTAGCTATATTTTATCATTCTCCCGTGGTGTTCAAGGCTCTGGGTTTGTTCCGATCTCGCCATTTAATTTTTCTCATGATGCTGAGTTCCATGAGCCAAATTCCGTTCTACGCCGTTGTCATGCTACCGGAGACAATTTTCCCCAATGCCCTATATCCACCGATATTCTCATTTTTGGCTTACGTAATCAATTTGGCCAGTGGAATCATTTACGGGGCATCACTATTTCTTATGAAGGAAGACGATATCAATCTAATGCATCGCGCCCACAAGCAACAAACTCTCACGCCAATTGCGGCGCCAGAAAACTTGGCGTAATTGAACAAACTTCGCTGCGACACAGTCGCTTCTGTGATAGTGAAATAATCTCCCCCACTCCAAGATTCTGTGATACCTAATGAAAAATTCTCCCCCACTCGAAGAAGCTAAACGTAGCCCCCATCTGGCTTTGAATTATTTAATTTTGCTACATGTTACCCCCTTGGCTGCAAAGTTTATTTTGTCTAGAAACTGTCTGATTGGCTGTTGGTATTTAGCCACAGCCAATCAGCATCTAATATTAGATGACAAGAACATATTTTGCAATTTCACAAAAACTGAACGCAAATTCAAAGTAAAGATAGGTAGGTCTTTATTTATTATACATGGATTATCAAATAGTACATATTATTAACAATAAACAAAGTTAGTTTTAAATGGAAAAAATTTGAAGATTTTAGTTTAATGTCTCTTTTGTATTTGTGCCTGAGTCAAAATATCTTTCTTGAAAGTTGAGTGGTGCAGTGGTCAGTGCCATTACTTGATAAACCGTAGGTAGCAAGTTCGATTCTCTTTCCTGCAATTACCAAAACTTTATTCATTTTTTCAAGTCCGGTATAAATCTCTACGAAGGAATCCTACTCCTTTTAGGAGTCTACTTGTGCCAGACTGAAAAACTTCTGGTAAAAGAAATAAACCCCAATCACAATACTCAACTGTCAAGACTGCATACGTTTTCACTTTTATTCTAGTCACCGGACTCTAATCTGTATTATTTTGCCTAGAACTAAATGTAATAAAAGAATGTACTGCGTTGTGTGAGTTAATCTGTCATCAACGGCTGTTAAAAGGCAAGTTGCTCAAAACAGTTTCATACGAGGTACTGTTCTAAGACGTAACCGCAACTTATATAAGTATACTTAGCACTACGCCTATTGCTCTCAAAAATGTACACGTTAGATTCCAAATGAATTTATTGCATGAACTGTTCAATATTTTACGATAATATACATTGACTAGTGTGGGCACACGATGTAAAATGAAGAAACTCAAAAAACTACTACAGTGGGACTACTGCAACTGTATTTTTCAGCAATTTTTTTCGATTAGCACTCAGATTTGACCCGGCAAAACAAATATATATAACCATACAAATTCTTGCTCTAAAGAAAATCCAGGCCTATGTTGCAGAATTATCAACAAACATTATGAACATGGCAATATTACATTTTGCATATCCAGAAGTTGTCCCACTCCTGCTTACCAAAGCGGAACAAGCTTAGGGTCTTATCCAAAATTGGATTTATCGGATTAGATTTAACTTTATTTCGTCAATAACGCAGCGTCAGTTAAACGTAATTATTGTTGAAACTTTGCACACACCGAGGTACCGTGTGTGAGCCATGTGGAGCAAAATTTCAGCCGGCTATTTTCATTTTGTGCTGCGCTATTAGCAAAATTAATTTAAATCTAATCCGTTAAATCCAATTTTGGATAAAGCCCTTAGAATTATCGAAATTTGTTATCTCATTTTTTGCTATAGTTCACTATTGCCTTCGTACCTGTTGCTGACTTCTACATACAAATCTTATCATTTTAATAATAATAAGTGAAAAATCTGGTGATTCATAACAAATTTTTCCATAACCCCGGTGAGATTTTTCTGTGACAGCTTTCGTTCGAGTGTCAGACATACGGGTTAAGTGTAAAGCTACGTTCATGCATATAGTTGAGGACAAAATGCTCAACATGACCATCAGCCAAAAAAACCTGACGTGGTTTCTTTACGGAAAAATATACAAAAAAAATGGATGCTAAGTGGAACAGTTTCACGAATTAAATTTACTGGATCAGATCAACTATACAACCCTATCAATTCAAAGCAGGATGTGATTCAAGCACGATTAGACGAAAACGGACGAAATGCACTCAACTAAACATAACGAAACTTATGTACTCATGCTGAAATGAGCTTTGTCCTCGTGCTTGTGACGAAGTTAAATAAAATTTACTATTATTTTAACAAAAAACTCATTCGTATCGACTGCATATGCCTATGAAGCTAGATTGATCTAATCCAGTTAGTATAATTAATGAAAAGATCCTTGACTAAATAAATAAATAAAAATGCGCTAATAATACAAAGCAGAACGGCACAATGACAAATGGAGGACAGCTGCCACAGAACACAAAATACAATAAAACAACCACAAGGGGTAAAGTAGGAATCTGATTGTGTATTGAATGTGCCAGATTAGATTAAATAACGCATGCTCTGAAACAAGACCGACCGACAATCATTCTGTCAAAAATACTAATCTTACTAATAGGTTGGAATAGGTTCAAAACTGATCTGCTTTTTAATACAATTACACTGAGGGCCAATTCCACAAATGGATTAAACAGATTGATTAAGTTAATCAGTCAAACAAATTTTAATCTGATCCGTTTAATCTATAGTAGTAATTGGCCCTAAAACACGAGAAACGGAATAAATAATATTTACACGTCAATTAAACTAACACAGTCAAAAAGTAGTAGATCCTAATACACAAAACAAAACGACGAAATAACATCAAAAAATATGAACAACACGAACCTACTAAATTGGACATTCACTCGCTGAAATCAGGCGGCTTGCTAGTAAAAATGAAACGCATTTTTATGAATTTCTGTGACTTACGTATCATTTATACGCAGCCTTCTAAAAGAAAAACGGACAAAAATTTCCTATTTAGTTAAAAAACCTTAAGGTGGCACTCCTGAAATGTGGGTTTTGGCCATTATTTTGAAAACGCGCAAAAATAAACTTGCATCGTAAGAACAAAAGTTGATCAGAAGTGAATTTCCTTCAATTTGATGTACATATCACATAAAAAAAATTTTTGAACATTTTTGAGCAAATTTCGTCAAGAAAAATAGATTTTCACGGAAATGCCTTCACAAGCCAGTGCATTTACACGTATGTAATAAATTTGAAAGGCTGAAAAACACTAGCAGTTGTGTTTTACTGAAACGTAATTAAAAATCTTGGTGTTTTATTGAGTGTGGTATAATTTTTTTGTGAACTAACGCAATACTTTCTGCATGAGACAGAAATATAGTGCGTGTGAATACAAACGCAAATTTTCGGCTTGCGATTTTAAAAAATTGGCTCAACGAAAAAAGTTAAAATTTGGCACATAAATGCACCTTGTCATCTTCGAGCGGTCGCAAAATTTGATTTTTGGCAAATCGATAGTATCTAAAAAATTTAGACAAATTTATGTTTTTCAAAAATCGCGATTTTAGTGTTTTTCGATATATCAATCATATTCATCAAAAATGACTTTTTGCGACCGCTCGATCACGTTGAGGCGAGCAAAATGAGCTATTGATTGTGCAACAGCTACTTACTTGCGGAGAGAAATCGCAAGCCGAAATTCCACTCACGTTTGGTCTACAGTGAATGCTAATTTGTATCAATCAACTTCATTTTTTGTATTTAGGCATACTTTTACACCAGCTTGCCATTGTGTATCTAAAATTGGCCCCAAACTGCCGTTTTTTGAAAAGTCACACTTCAGGAGCGCCACCTTAAATTAGGGCCAACCTATCACACTGACACTGTACGCAAAAATGGCTCAACAAAGTGTCCAAGTCCAACACACCAAATTTATAGGGCCAAAATCGTCTCGCTGATTCGAAATAGGTGCTCAGATTTTTGCACATAAAGTGAGTTTACTGACACTTTTACAACTGAACTGAAATAGAGCTGAGTCTTGCTGTCAAACTTCTTTAATATTCATTTTAACATTAGTTTTAGAATATGTAAAAAAACCCGACGTATGCGCCGTTCAAACATATATTCTTAAAAAGAAAAGTAAAACTAAAACCACCGAAACGAAATTGATCGAAAGTTGGCTCTTTTTCGTCAAGTAATCTTCGTTTGTTAATGCGGCTCGTTGAGAAGTATTATTGTAAGTTATCTTCCCGTGATAACAGCAAGACCAAGTAAAACATCTATTTAAAATACAGTCTCAAAAAACGTCTATATTCTTTAAAATTCATCATAGTCGCAACGCAATAAAAGTTGCACACGTACAAGTGGTAATTGGTTTAGCAAAAAGAGACAACATTTAGCGATTGTAATATTTGACGCTTTTTCAGCAGACATCAGGGTGGCCATCGTTCAACGAAGTTTGGACTTGAGGAAGAGGCCTCAAAGTTTATACCTTACCGCCACACTGTGTGCATCTATTGTTACCTAATTTCTCACTTTATGGTCTTAACATAAAACTATATACAACTAAAGTCTGATTCAAACTGTATAAACCTGAGACAAAAAGAAACACGCGAGTTATTACGAGAATAACTTATGGGGGATCAAGAGTACAGCGAGTAGTCACAAAAGTCATGTCAGCTTTGTTTTGACACATTACGGTTCAGCAACAATTTCTGGTCAGACTTTAGCTAATACTTTTTGAAAATAAGATACCAATAAACAACAATACAAGTATAATATTATACATTATGCTTCTATTTTCAAATTCAAAATAGTATTAACGTTCATACAGAGTAGTAGAGTACTGTATAAGTAACCACAACTAACATTAAGAGTAAGTTCAACGACCGTAATTTAGTCAGTCTATCGTATAGGCGGCCAATCCGTTATGTAATATCTCGGAATGCAGCCTTCAAAGAGTTTATCCAGCCAGGCGGGCAGATTGGCCAGTAACTCACTGGTGTCCATATTCTTCTCTTCGGCATTCTCAGCCATTTCCGTCGTCATCTGAGTGGTGCCATTTTCCGTGACCTTTTGACCTTTCCTTGACCTCAGACCATCTCTGACCCTGGGCCCCTGTGGTGCCGCAATCTGTGCCTCGTCATCGCTCAGATGGGCTTCGTTGTTGGAGTCATCATTTTCCTCATCGAAGCCTAGAAAGGCGGCTCGCGAGTTACCTCCAGCTCCGGCTGATTTGCCATTGATTCTGAAGCAGAAAATTATATAATACTAAATTATATTCTACTTCCATATGCAATTATACTCTTTAAACTATATTATATTCTACTTCGATAATAATATACAATAATACTATAACTACGTTTTTCTTATTATTAATTATTTAGTCTCATAATTAGAAAAATAACTTCAATCAAAACTGGGACAATGTTTTTGAGACAAAAACTCCATGAAAACGAAGAAATCAAAATTAAAAGGATCAACACCATACATAGTGGTCGAAATTAATTATTTCATTATTCATTCATTATTATTATTAAATATTCAGTTTAATCTTAATCAATTTTTACCTAAAATCAACTGTACACGTCAGTGTTACCGATCATGTCGGTTCATTGATAAACCCTTCAAACTGCATTTATTGTTTCATCGAAAATACCTAACAATCGCAAAGCCAACCTGTGTTTGGCGTGATATATCTGAAAGTACTGTCTGAAACCATTGAGACAGAGCACAGTGCCCACCACTCGGTCAGCGCTCATGGTCAGTAGCTTACGGCCCACGCCCTCGTCTGCCAACGCCTCAAGCAGCAGGGCACGATACCAGTCTAAATTCTTTTCCACCAGCAAATAGCCAAAACAAAGGGTCGCGTTCCTGAAAGAAGCGATTCTATGGGTTAAAGAAGATACCTTTGACCAGAGATGCACGGGGTCAATCGGCGAGAGGGGGTGCCCGACCCCTGGCGGAAGGGGGGTGGTCCCTAGTTCTGGCCATTTTTCGGCGACATCCGAAAAATTTTCAGAATTTTCCGATTCTCAACTCATTTTTGGGTTACTTTTTTCGCCGCAGGCGAAATTTTTTTGCAATTTTTCAACTTTTTACGCATTTTTGGGGCACTTTCTTGGCCATCACAGGGGGGGTGGGGGGTTGAGGGGGGGTGCCGGATGTCTGTGGGGGGGGGGGGTGCCGACCCCCCTCAGGGACCCCCCCCCTACCCCCCCCCCCTATGTGCATCTATGCCTTTTTTGACCCATTGATAGTAGTATAGGGCCACCATTTCGCCCCCGGTTGGGGACGGGGACGGGCCCAGAATTCTGGGCCGGCCCAGAATTGGGGACGCTCGGGCTTAATCCGGCCCAGAATTGGGTACGCTCGGGCTTAATCCGGCCCAGAATTGGGTACGCTCGGGTACAAAGTTTAATTACGCTGTAAAAATCATTGCCATAGGCCATTTTTGAGGCTCTGTAACTCGACAATGTGATTAGGTACAGAAAAGTTGTTGAACATTCAGAGAAAACTTTTTACAGGCTTTCACGTGATGTGTTTAATATATTTTTAGCAACTGTGGATTCTCCGCCAAATGGAGTGCCATTCATGATTTCGGACAAATTTTATAAATCATTGCCAGATACCATTTTTGAGGCTCCATAACTCGAAAACGTCAACTGGTAGAGTCAAACTAGTGAACATTCAGAGAGAACTTTTTACAGGCTTTCACGTGATGTGTTTAATATATTTTTAGCTACTCCAGATTCCCCGCCAAATGGAGTGCCATTAACGATTTCGGACAATTTTGAAAAATAACTGTCAGACGTCATTTTTGAGCCTTCATAACTCTAAAACGTCAACTGGTAGAGTCAAACTAGTGAACATTCAGAGAGTACATTTTGCAGGCTTTCATATGATGTATACCTTGTATTTTTAGCATTTACTGATTCCCCGCCAAATGGAGTGCCATTCTGGTTCAGAGTTAAATTTTGTAAAAGGTAAAAATTTTACAAGTTCTTATCAAAGTTTTGGTAGGCTGTGGTGAGCCTGCACATGTTAACTAGTGCACATACATGTTTGTTTTTTATACAGTGTGTTGTAGCAATGTAGGGTCGCTTTTCAGTTTTATTTTAGTTTTTCAGTGTTATTTTATTTTATAGATATATTTTCTGTACTTTATACTTTTGCTATTTTGTATTTTAAATTTATTAGTTATGCAAGTCAAGTGCGTCTACTGTAAAACATTTTTATCAGAGGCGATTTGTTTTTAAAATAATTTTTATGCTATTTAAGATTTTAAGGAATTTGATTTTCAGAAAATTTAGCTCAAGTGACACTATTTTAAGAATTAACAATACATAACATGATACGTATTAGTCGCTTTTATCAACAAATTCTTTTCGGTAGCAGAAGTTTACTCACAGTTTGAAATATATACATACTAAAAATGTACAGATGCAACAGAATATCGGTTTTAACACAAAATTTTTCTAAAATCCCCGGCTGAGCGGGACCCAGGACTTTTTAGTTAATAAACCAATGCGCTAATCTACGGCGCCGCGGAGTTCACAGATTTTTTTTTTGTTTAATCGCGGTTAGAAGCTTTACGTAAAAATGTTTCAACACAAAGTTTTTGAAAATTAGGCAAAATATTCATAATTTTCCGTTCAGATGACTTTTAATGAAGTAAGTGAAATGAAACAAAAGCGGGCATGTCACCAAGTGGGATATCTATCACCAAGCGTGCTGGAGCACTGTGAAACTTGGTTACTATATCATATTTAAATTTTTTGTGTTTATATTTTTGGGTGACACATGTCTGCCTCTGTTTTGGTGAGACATTACAAGCACGTAGTGGACCCATGGGCGCATCCCAGCCTTTTGGTGACACTTGGCGGTAGGTGCGTTCTACTTGATAGTGATGACCAACCAATTCCAAGCGCACCGCTGGACCTGTACCCCACACATCCACCTTATAACGGACATTTGCACTAGGCGCGTCCCCGTGACAATTGCAGTGACAACGAAACGGGGTACCAAAAAGCTTAGCGAAGCGTCTTAGAAACCGCCTAGCGGCTTTTTCGTAGTTACGGTCATTAAGTGAAGGTGGCAAGGTCTCTAGGTTGTGCCCATGTATTTTCCTATGATGCTCAAGAGAATTTGCGTAAACTTTATCCTCTTGAGTATCATAAGTTGGGTTTTTTGTCCACCGAACTACAAACATTTCATTAACATAAGTGTCAAATAAGTTGGCAAATTTTTTTAAGAATATTCGACGATGTAAGCGCTGGGGCACAATTGCTCGAACAATGGATACCAGTTTGTGAAATTCTTTGTGAAAGGAAGGGGAAATATTGGGGCGTTTTCTTGAGTTCTTTTGGGTGCGAAATTCGTAGTTGGGTCGAAAATAACAAATATAATAAAAAAACAATATAATAAAAGAATCACTAATTAAATAAGGAAGCATAGTTATAAAATAAAAATAAAATAATCGGTAATATTGGTACCAATTGATAATAGAATTAATTAGTAATAGAACGGGATCTAAATTTTGAAACAGTGATATTTAATAATTATTGACATAGTTTTATTATTCTTGAGGTTATATTGTTTAAATTAGTTTGTATATTTCAGACTATATTATTTATGGATGTTTATATATTTATGTTGCCAGTGTATATATTCATTTTGTATATATGTATATATTATTTGGAATCTCCGAACAACTAATTTGTTCATATTTATTAGTTATTGTACCTAATGACTCATAACTTTCAGACTGGGGTTATTGAACCCACTATTGTCACGGAAGACAATCTCAAAAACTTTGAACAATTGTTGCATAATAATGAGCCTGCAGGTCTTGTTACTGGGGCGCTAAATTTACGTCTTCAAAACAGTCGGACTTTTTCTATCGATGAAATTCCTTTCCCTAGTAACATGACCCAGTCAGTGAACCCGGCAACTCAAATCCCCGGGTTTCTCTAAACTCTTTCATTCAAAATTCACCTAAAATTTACACAGGGGACTTTTTCAAACAGAAAAGTTATAATTGTCT
Source organism: Trissonchulus sp. WLG1_4 (assembly GCA_030248245.1). NCBI lineage: Eukaryota > Metazoa > Nematoda > Enoplea > Enoplida > Ironidae > Trissonchulus > Trissonchulus sp. WLG1_4. The sequence goes on along the minus strand of JASANF010004336.1, from coordinate 9,396 downwards.
GTATGCAGTTGGCGTACCGTCATCTTTGGGCCCCATCTGCACAGACATAAATTTTCGTTTAAGCAATCTCCCAGGTTGTCGGCTTCAGTGGCTGTACAGGCAAAATGAATCTCGGTACCGAGTCCAAGGACTCAACGTGCCAAATTTGTACATAGGACCTCCAAGATCTGTGTTTGGTGCTCATTTAGAAGACTTGAATTCATTTGGTCTTAATTATTGTTGGTCGACAGCCAACAACTCAATTGGTAAAATCTGGTTCATTGTACCACCATGTTGTCACGACAAATTAAAGTGTCTAAGGGAAGAAAATTTTCCCTTAGTACATTCAACATGTCCCATGGCCTTGTATCGTCATAGGGACATGATTTATAATCCAAAATTTTTGACAATGAACCAGATTTGCCACAAGATTATTAATCAATATCCTGGTGACCTCGTAGTCACATACCCATACGGACTACATTTTGGATACAACGTTGCCCTAACTGTCAACGAGGCTGTGAACTATGGTCCAGCTAGTTGGATCCCAATAGGGCAACAAGTCCAAAATGGAGTTCGATGTAAATGTGTTTCTGAACAATCAATTATTAAAAAGGGTAGGTTAAGAAAACGGAAAACCTACACCGATAATTTATATTTAAATTTCAAATTGCTACGTGGAGGTCACCAGGGTTCATAAAATTTTTGTCTTCTAAATGAACACCATAATTTTGAAATCTCATTAAAAGCTTTAATGTAATAAAATATGTAAATACTATGTTAAAAACTTATTCTAGGTTTGTAGAAAACTTCTAAGTAGTTCTACAACATAGTTAATCTTTTCCATGATCTAAGAAGTACTAAATACATTCCTATATATATATATATATATATATATATATATATATATATATATATATATATATATATATATAAATATATATATATATATATATATATATATATATATATATATATATATATATATATATATATATATATCATGGAGTAAGAAAATTATTAGCTGAATAACAGTATCAAGAAACTTTGGTAATAATCCATTATTGTAAGATCATTTATTGAACTACTAGCGAGCTGACGAGCTAGTTACTATTGCGAGACTTACAAAAGCAAAGTACTCCCAAAAGTAAATAACTTGTCGCCCGTTTCGTGCTAAAAATTTAATAGCATTTTGCTGAAATTCAATAAGCGTTTTGCTAAAAGGTTCTGTCATAAAAATAGGTATTGAAGCTCATATAATCATTCATACACGGTTGTCAGCAATAAATTTATTCTACAGTTTCCAGCCGAGAGCCCACTTAAGGGAAGTCACTGGCCACTGCAGACAAACAAACAAACAGAGCGCACACATACACAGCTTCCAGCCGGGAGCCCATCTAAGGGAAGTCACTGGTCGCTGTTAAGCTTCAATACCTACATAAACTATTAGTGTAAGGGATAAAACGAAACAAGATATGGCGCACTATCAGGAGGGATATCTACAATCAACTTTGCGCACACATCATATTTTTTGCATTCCACCTTGTACAAAAATTTTCGACCCTTGGGAGTTCGAGATACTATACGTTTTCTTTTTTGTGTCTGGGGGACAGGTTTATTTTCAAATTTACCAGCAGTGGCTAACCACCCTCGGGGATAGGTTTGTTTATATGTACGTTTAGTAACGGGGAATGCACCAGTCAGTTCCAAACGCAATACCAACCTAGACTCATCGTTGGGCGAATGTATAGTTGTACAAATACCATCCAGTACTGTGTCCGGATGATTTCTGCACAGCATACGACTAAAATTACTTTTGAACCAGCGCAGAAAGAATCTGGCGGCTTTCAAGTACTGACGATTTGTCAAAAGTGGCGGAAACGTTTGAAATTGGTGTCCGTGAATTTGTCGATGATGGGAAAGCGAGTCCGAAAACCATTTATTTTCATTTTTGTCAAACGTTGGGAAAGGACTCCACATCACCAACCCCGTAAAAACTCTAAAAAGGTTCCCAACCCAACGCTTTTTAAAGTCGTCTGAGATCCCCACATTTTCAATTTTCGATATCAACTTCTGGAGGTGGAAAGCAAAAAACGACATTGGAAATGAAAAACAATAGAAACAATAAACTGAATAAACGTCAAAAATAATCACAGAAACGGCGAACGACTGCAACGTTTCTGCAATGTTTGGTCTTATATAGTTGTTTTTCGTCGCGGTTTTGTCCAGAATGATAAAATTAATGCTGCTCCGTGTCAAAGCTTGTATATTAAAGAAAATTGTAGGAAGGTAGCATTTATAAACTTAAGGTAATATTGCTAGTAATTTACTAACCAGTGTATTGATCATTAGTTTTCAAACTGGAACTACATGTAGTTGTTGACACATTGTTGCCACAATCCCCCCCCCATTAAGGCCGTAGGGTCCAATGTGCTCACTGGTACTACCCGGCACTGAGCTTAAAAAGCTTTCCATTGAAGATTTCTTATCAGTGTTTTTATCAAAACTACCGTAGTTTTATGGCAAAGTGCGTAGTGTTTTTATGCTGTTTATTTTGCACGATTATATCATACATATATATATATATATATATATATATATATATATATATATATATATATATATATATATATATATATATATATATATATATATATATATATATATATATATATATATAATATATATATATATTGCTTATAAACAAATATATAAATTATAAAAATGTAATTTATTCTATATTCAAGTCAACAAAATAATTTTCGCGGTGGAGCGTCGGGATAAGCAGTTTTAAGCAAGTAATTTCCACCACACAGCCCCTCTACAGTTCTGATCCACTTGGTTTCCTCTCCTGTCCATCCTCTCACGCCGACAGCTTCGCTAAATTTTCTCCATTTGTATCGCTTAGTTTCGTCAGCAGATGAAACGATCTGCGTAAAGTTTGCGTCGGAAAGTGTCAATCGAATTAAACTATCAACTTGCTTCCGCGAACCGAAAAAGGTTGATTTCTTGTCTGCAGAGCCTCCTTGAACATGGTTAGTCAAAATATGAGAATTCATTTCAACAAATGCTCTAGTTTAGTTTTCGGATCGTTTTAAATAGTTTACTGATAAGAACTTTAGCTGCGAAACAGTAGGTACCAGTCCCTGACTTACCCCATAATAGTCTAGAACAACTTTTAGTTGCAAAACAGTAAATACCAGTGCTTAGGCTTACCTTACAGTTGTTATCAGTTCATTAGTCATCAGGGGTAGATTACAAGTAAACTATTAGAAACTTTCTGATATTTTGTAGACGTTTCGTCACTGCCAAATGACTCATCAGACGGTTTACGGCTACCGTTACGCCTTTTATTTTATTGTACAACTTTACAATACATTAAAATAACACAAAAAGCATAATCATTAATGCAAACAATTATGAATGCAGTTAAGCATACATTCAGGGAATGTCCACTGTTTAATAACAGAGGGTCCAAGCCAGTACAGTACACGTATAGTTCTTTTCGTGCAATAATCAGATTTCAGCTCTGCTTTAATATCAGTCATTGCTTCTTGCATCGTTACAAGTTGTTTTCCAGATTCCTTGACCGCTTCTCCAGCAAAGTCAAAAACTTTGTAGGTGTAACAGTTCGTCGGGGTGACATCATCCGTAATCAGTCGTAATAATTCCGTTTGATTCGTCAATTCAAGACATTTGCAGAATCCGTCAAACGCTTCTGAGCCCTGCCGTTGAATACTTTGAAGAATTTCTTGATTAGCCTCGTAAGGAATCATCCACCGCAATTTTTGTCATTGATACTGTCTGAGGATATTAAATTCTAGTAGTAGCGGGATTATTTTTTCCAATTTAAGTTCAGACGCAAACCTGCACAGATGGGACATCAAACGAACGTTGCGACTATACTCCATGACTAATAGCATACAGACTAATAGTTTAATGTCGAAGCTATTTAAAGGCACTTTTGTTTACCTAACGACAGTGAAACCAGATTATTCTAAATTTAACTAGTTTTTTCTGGATAATAATACCGGTTTATACGTGATACAATAGTGAAATATATTGCACTAAAAACAGCCCTCTGAGTTCTTTCATCCGCGGCTTGGGACGCGGCATCGGCCCATTACTGTTTTCTTTTTTAAATTTTTTTTATTTTTATTTTTATTTTTTTTTTATTTTATTTTTTTTTTATTTTGTTTATGTATATATTTTTCGTATATTTTCGAAAAAGCCAGACTATTTACATTGAATAGATTGAAAGATTAAAATTTATATTCACCAAGTTATACACTATGTACATTCGCTCAAATGAGAACGAATTTGCATTAGACATTGCCCGAGAACATTCTTTCCCCTGCAATTTTCTCTCTCCTCAACACCTGATTCGTCAATTGCCATCCCAATACCAAAAAATGAATCAAATTTTGAAGCCTCCGCAATTTCAGCTATTCCGGTATCAAGTAACGCCTTTCGAGCATCCATATTTTGCTGAAACTTTTCCCGCAAGCCTGTCATCATCACTTCAGGTGCGACTTTACGCCAGACAGTTTTGTCAAAGCCGGGTATTTGCTTCGCCAGCTGCTTGCACTGTCTGGGAGACCAACACCGAATGATTTGATGGTACAGGTCTCGTGCGCCAAAAAATGAAGCCTTTTCAGCTTGACAGTACTGCTCAACCGTTTGGTACATGATACCGTTTAGCGCGAAGGGTGTTCTGTGAAAATTTGAAAACACTGAGTAACCAGAGTAAAATAAAAACAGAGGTGTGCCAGAGCTAGTGTTAGGAACCGACCGCTCGTGACAAGCCATGATGACAGACTGACGAATCTTTTGTTCTTCTTTCTTTTATACTACTCTGCGAGGGTCACGTGATTAAGTTAACCAATCAGATTTTGTTGCTTTTTTTGTTCTGGTTGGTGTAACGACCCGTGCGATTGCCGACTTTGGTACGCCGACGTCAGAAAGTAATCTTGCAAATTTTGGTGCATCTAGAGGACGTGGTATTTTCACGTGTTCAGGGGAAACAAAATATTTAATCAAATCAAGTATGTGTGAGCCACGCTCACCACTTGGTTCATACAAAATACGCTGTTGAGGGTCCAATTTAATTTGCCCCTCTAAGTAGTGTAACAGTACCCTAGCCTTGTTTCTGTAAGTTTTGGGTAATAGGTCTGCAATATCCTGCAATGTTTGTTGCCTCTGTTGACTAGTCTGTACAAGTGTATAGTCAGGTGGACCACTCTGTATGGTAGCAGACGAATGTTGTTGTTGTTGCTGCATTAATTGTTTATACACACTTTCAGGTATTACAATCATTCGCTCAGCCATTAAGCAAACGTTTTTAAAATTTTAAGTGCTGGTTCTAAAATGCTACTGAGCACGTTCAAATTACGTTTGAGTAATCGAAGTTTGGTTGCTTCGCCAACCTTTTTACTAGCAAGTGTCTCAATCAATTTTTTGTGTCTACGAAGTTTGTTCTTTTGCTGCGGGGTAAGAGGAATAGATCCTTTCATCAAGTTTATAGCAATTTCGGTAATTGCTTTTACCAAGTCCCTGCCAGTTGCCCTAAGTATTGCCGACACGACTTTAGTAGGTGATTTTGCCAAGACCTGCAGTAAGTAAACATTACGACGTAGTGTGGAAGACATTTTGCAGTCTATTTATTAACGCGGTACGTAAATATACAATTGCTCAGAAGGGAATATTCCTTCCTTTATTCTAAATCGAGAATCTGTCGCTGGTTTCAAATCAAGAAACAGGTATCCAAATGGTTTTTGAGTTGCCTGCGCGAAAGCAGAAGATAAATATTTTGGTTTATCGGGGAACATTTGTTGTCCTAGCCTACTTATTAACTGAGCGTCCCTAGGATTAGGGAAGAGCACCATATAGTGAGCGTTTCGCGTAATTGTTCGTAGGTACTTTGAATTGTGATACAAGTTTTGTAATAATAATATTACTGAGCAGTTTGCATGACGACACTTTGTAAAAAGCACCGGTAGACGTTTATCATTTTCCAAATCCAGCATTAAATCATCCAATACTATTAGGGTGCTATCACCTGTCTTAACAGTATCCAGCAAGTTATCTGGTACCCCTTGAACTAGTTCCACATTGTTTTGCGCTAATAAATCTTTGTATGCCTCTTGGAACATTGAGTACAAATACAAAACCCTTTCAAAGTTTTTACCATGTAAACCTTCTTGATTTTTTATCAAGTTTGCAACAAAAACAGTTTTCCCGCAACCAGTTACACCAGAGATTACCATAGTATAAGGTGCCTGTAATAACGCCATTGTTATATAAAAATTACACATGTTCTACTTATAAACTAATCTAACCATTGTATATTTCTGTTATTGTCTAGTCTTAAAACACTTTCAAACTCTCCTATAGCAAAAACTGTTATCGGTATTCCTAAAGGTTCATCGTAGTCAAGCTGTAGTCGCAAACTTCCATATTGTGTTGGATTGCGATACTCGCAACCACAGCCAAAATCTTTAGTGCAGTCAAACACGAGAACGCTATAGCCCTTACTAAACTCTTCAAAACTAATATCCAAGTCAGGATTTTCCCGTGTTACTGCTTCCAATCCGTATTGGTATAGGGTTAGCCCTAGGTGATCATCACGATCAAATTTTAGTCCATTTGCTACAGGTAAAGAAACATCATTTAAGTACATATTGATACTGTGTAAGTCAAAAAATAGGAAATTTAATGGGTTAGCAAATATAACTGAATTGTATGCCGTAGATTGAATAGCAAAAACGTAAATCCTGGTAGGTAAGGTGCCAGTAAATGGTGACCATTGAATGTTTTGATCACCCTGACTAATGCTTTTTGCTTTACCATATAATCGAGTTACTGGGTAATGGAAACCCTCAGTACCTAGTATACGCTCATAAGCGCCTAGTGCAGCAGATGTCAGCTTCATCCTTGGTGCGTAAAGTTTTGCATCAATTATTCGTATTTTATACGAAAGCTTTTGAATATTGTCAAAAAGTCCAAAAGATGGTTGTGTCCGATAAAGTCTAACTAAAACTTCTGTTTGACTTGGTATATACTTTCCAAATTTTTGAATATCGCTAAGCAACGGGACGCAAAATTCCGCTTGACGAGAATTTTTAATACGTTGTCGCCGCTTATCCATTGAATCGTTAAAAATTGTAGGACCTTCTGTGCCGGGACTATAATACATATCCAAATAGCCAGCAGGATCTTTTTCCCAGTGAACCGTTTTCAAGCCAAATGAGCTTGCTGGGTAGAACAAAAGATATCTTAAATATGCCATCCATGGATAAAATGCTTGATCAATTGTAATTTTTTGATCATTTAGCTGAATTTCACAATTTGAAAATAGTAGGTAATCAAAAAGATTACATGTTGTTACCATGTCATCATCTTGAAGAACAGATCCATCTGATTTTAGGACTTGAAACTTTACATAAATTTTTGCAGAGTCCAAGTCTAAATATGTATCAGATTTATCAATTCTAAAATCCAATGCCGTTTGATCATCCCTGGGTAGAGTAGTAACGCACTGAAACTCCTGAATTTGTGTACCATCTACAACCATTTGTGTCTCAAGATAAGTATTGAAACTAAAACCTTCGACACTACACGGTTTACTTGCGAGATCGATTTTTCCTGGTGCCATTTTTACGTATAATTTTGTGCATTCTTTTAGTCTTCTTATTAACTCGTCGTCTTCTAACTACACGTTTCCGAACACCACTAACTTTTGTAGCGTGTGGGTATGGAAACTTTGCACGGGTAACTTTATGTGCTGCCATTGTTATTATTAACAGTGATGGTTGCTCTTCTTTTTGAATACTAGTTGAATTACAACTGATCCTTCAGACACTGGTTGTAACTTCTCGTTCAATATTTCAAAAGATAAACTGCTAAGATTAGTTTGAGACAATTCTGTCTGAATTACGTTTTCAATGACCTGAGCTGTAGAAACGTGTATAAGCGGTAAAGTTGTATTGTTAAAAATTTGAGGTTTCACAAAATCAGCTGTAACAAATAAAACTTTGTTTGAAAAACCTGACAATCTCGAAAAATTAACAACTCCAACGGTATGCCCAGCAACGTTAAGCAAGTATGGTAAGCTTATTGTATGAGTTTCTTCTAAATTAAGAAACACGGTTACGTAAAATAAATCCATTTTGTTTTACTAGACTGCGGTTCTTCTTATTAGTTCACTCAAGGTTTTAAAATTTTGAAGCAACTGCGTTTCAGTTTTGCTTCCACTTATAATAATTTTTCCAGTGTGAAATACTATAGCTGTAACGCTACGACCTATATAAACACGTAATCCGTGATAATTAGGTTCAAAAAGGATTCTATATCTTCTGCCTATTTCACAAACTATATTGCTAAAATTGGTACTCATACTTACTGTACCCGAACCCACAACATTGTGAATAATAGGTTTTGCGTCTAGATTAGTATTAAACCCTAAACTGCGCAGAGTTTGACAACAGTATTTGACTGTTTCATGCAAGCTTGGTACTGTTTTAGCGCCTACAATGGACGCTTTACCATTATGAAATAGAATGCCAGTTGCTCCTTCAAGCCGCCAAATTAAACCTCGAAATTTCAAAGGTTTAAATTTTGTTTTTGAAACAAAACCATAAACAATGTTCAAGTCAACTGCACAGCCAAAATTAACGGTAGCAACAATATTTGTGACGTGACAAGCCATGACTGAATACATTTTAATAGTGCACGTGTTTTTATGCTATTCAAGTTGCACAATATTTGATTCTGGTTCCCAGCTATTTGCCGTTGACGGGTAACCCAACCATTTTACAAGATATTCAGTTTTACCATTACGCTTTCTAGTTGCCAAAATTTTCTCCACTTTGTAAATATCATTTTCTTTTAAAACTTTTTGTAACTCTTGCTCATAAAAACTTCCAATAATCACTTCACCTGAACTATCCGCAACTCTATACATTGGGTACTTTCTCGGTATCTGTTCAACTATTGTAAATATTTCTTCTGTCCAGTTTGGGTGATACCCTTTACCAAAAACACCTTTCTCTTTTTGAATGCGTACTTTATCACCTACAATAAATTTGAATTTAACAGGAAGCTTATCATAAGATTGTGGATACAAAGTTTTTCTTACGTCAGCTTCATTCTGTTTTGTAACACTAGCTGGTGTAGTGCCAATACTTCGGTGTTTGGTATTATTATATGTATTAACAAGTTCATCTATAATATCTACGTATCGCCAACTGTTTTTATATGTAAGATATCTATATAGTTTTGACTTGAGGGTGCGTATAAGTCGTTCTGCCATACTAGCCTTAGTTTGAGGATTCTGTGACGTATAAAAATTGATATCGTATTCACGCATAAGATTTTTTACGCTTTCATTTACAAATTCACCGCCTTTATCAGTCATAA
>JASANF010004335.1:0-15214 GCA_030248245.1 Trissonchulus sp. WLG1_4 | reverse complement strand
CGGTTTTGAAAGTCGGGGCGGAGGGGGCTAAAGTCGGGGACCCTTTGTCATTATGTGTATATATTTTGCTTTTTTTCTAAATAAAGCTTTACATATTTCTGTATATTGGGTGTGTCGGGAGGTTCTGTAGCTGAGCAGCAAGTTCAAAAGTTAGAGACTGAAGCTAAAAAACCAGCAGGACAGATAGCGGTGCGCAGAACTAGACTCATTAATGTGGGGAGGAGAACCAAAACAAAGGGGGGGCGGGGGGGGGGGCCGGGGGAGAAAAAAGCAATATAATATATATATATATATATATATATATATATATAATATATATATATATATAATGGCCGGAGCTGGGTTTTTTTGCGCAGAAACGTTCGCAATTGCGAAAAAAATGTGATGATTGCGAAAAAATTTCAAACCTTTTCGCAAAATTGCGAAAAATTTTTGACGCAGTGGAGGTGAACTCGTAAGGTCTATGCGCTGATTTTTGTGGCTTAGTCGAAAAACATTTCCGATACGTCCCCAATTGGCCAAATTTGGCCTAAAAATTGAAAATTTCTCCGACTTTTTCTGATACCCTAGGCCCGGACTCGTGCAACTTTGTGACTTGATGTTTCTAGTGACTGTAAATTGGATACATTTTCTTCCATGTATCATCACACCGACTGCATGTAACACTAATATTCAGTATCATAGGGATCGGAGCTGACATAATTAAGAAACGAAACATTCAAAAATGTTAGCATTCTCTGGCCTAACTTTGTCATTAGCCGGGACTTTTCTTTGTTTATTTACGGCTGAACATCGATTGTGAAAATTGTGAAAAATTACACAAAATTCTCAGGACGGCTCCATAAATTTAAATAAAAATGTCAAAATATCGTTGCTTTTTGGCCAAAACGGGTAAAAATTGCGTCAGTATTAATCCTGCATAGGGGTATTAATGTTTTATTAACATTTGATTGTAAAATCTACTGCCGTAAGTAACAAAAGTAAGTCTGCGAAAAAAAATTGATTTTGCGAAAAAAATTTCAAGCTTTTCGCAAAATTGCGAAAATTTGCCAGCGAAAAAAACCCAGGGCCGGAGCCAATATAATGGAAGGATAGCAATATCATAATATTTGACTTGCAAGTCGCAAAATTACTAGAATCCTAGAAATATGATTATAATGTTCTAATTTTTCACACTGCATTAGTAGTCACAATTTCTACATTTTTTATTCACAAAAGAAAAAGCTCAAGTCTAATAATTAATAATTAATTAAAAAGAAAGTATAGTTCAAAACACACCGACTGAGATTCACAAAAAAACTATTTAGGTAAAACCCAGTCAAGTCCAAGTGATCGTATGAAATAACCATAAGTTTTTAGTACGCTGTGTATATTAGTTTAGCTCCCCCCTTTTACACAGGCGTCCCCCCTCTCCCATGGATCACCTTCCAAATCGGGGTCGTCCCCTATCCCTGTAAAACATAGTGATACAAAATTTAAATTTGGCAGTTTTTATAAAACTACTGAGGTCTAAATATTATTTATTTTGCTAATAGTTCACACGATCACAATATGTACAATTAAACTGAGCTCAGTTAAACACCTTTTCTAACCCCATCTATATTTTGACTAATTCAACACTGTATATAAATATATAATATGAAGCTTTAAAATATAATCCACTTTGAACAAAATTAATCCACAAATATAATCCATATATCGGCTCTTTGGCACAATCAAGCTTGCTTCTTCATTTCCAATCTGCATCATATGAATCGCGGCCAAATTAATTGGATTAATCGAATTATCATCGGTTAATCGGGTTATCATAGATTATTCTATCGCAATTACGTTCAACTGCTGTGCATTTTGAATTCCGGTTGTCCATTCACTTGTCCCTTGCCATAACGACGTACTCGTTTTATTTCTAGGAGTCACAAATACGAATCAATGACTGGGCTATTCAAAACAGACGCGTATATTAATTTGTCCAATACTTTTATTGTGAGGCTAAATTATTTGCTTGTACGCAAATATTATTTTCTAGAAAAATAAGCTACTTAAAAATATCACTCAGTGCTATGCACAAAAGCAGTTTTAGCTCAAGCTTGCTAAACACAGTCCAAGCTTCTATAAAAAATACCTTTGATTCTATAAAAAGATTTCAAGTATTTTTAGTTCCAAATTTCTAAGCCACAAAGCCGAAACAGGCTTTACGCATAGTCTTAATATTCGCCTCTAAGTATCCAAAAAACACATAAACCGCGCCCGAAAAATTAATCATAGCTTAGCCATCCATTTATATAATATATACACCAATTTGTGACTCCGGCGAAATCTTGTCTCTGATTGGTTCCCCAATTATTGTCAGTATATACGTCACATGCTATCCAGTGGCCGGTTTAGTCGCCTTCAGCTGTGCATTTTCCGTTTCCGCCCTGGCCAGTCTAGCTCTCAGCTCGGCTAGCTCAGTCTGTGCTTCTTCCAGTTGTTTTTCCAGACTCTGATAATCCCTTATCAATTCCGTCTTGTCCAACCCAGCCAGCTGTTCTTCTCGATAGGTGGAGTATTCCTTGGAGAACTCCTTCTCCAGATAATCCTCATCTCCGACCCCCCGACTGTCGACCCCCCGTTCGCTGTCCGTCTCCGAGTCGACCTCACTGCCCGAGCCCCCTACCCCGCTTTCCTCCCCCCGCGGATTGGAGGGGGAGCTGATCAGGGCCCCCCCTAGGCCCCCCTCGCCGCCCCCTGTCCCCTCTGTGGAGGTGTCCACGTCCCCTGCAGACCCGGCCGAGCCCTCCGGACAGTTGCTGTTGCTGTAATTGTTCCCGCTGGGTCGGCGATGGTGGTGGTGGTTGGCGTGTTCCTGGTGCAGCACGTGATTCACGATCTCATCCACCTCCTTCTCCTCGTCACGTTGGTGCTCTGTCCGTGCTTCACGGTCCTGAAAGTAGAAATAAACTAAATAAACACACACACACTACACACATTATATATATATATATATATAATATATATATATATATATATTATATAAATATACATATATATATAATAAAATATATATATACATACATACATGTATGAGGGGGGGGGGGTGGGGGGGCCAGCCCCCCCCCCCCCCCCCCCCCAATCGAGGGGGCCGGGGGGGGGGTCCCCACAATTCGAGCAAAATTTAGTAAAAACGGCACTTTTTCGGAAAAAATTTACAAAATTTCGCTAAATTTAGGGTATTTTTGGTCGATCAGGGGGGGGAGGGTCCCCAAAATTTGGCCGGAGAGGCCCCCCCAAAATTTGGACCCCGTTACATGTATGTATATATATATATATATATATTTATATATTATATAATATATGTTATATATATATATCTAGATAAATAAAAAACATAAAAACAAATAAATGAAATAAAGATGTTATGAACAACACCGATGTATATATAGATATTGGGAGGGTCTGGGCTAGGAAGGGGTCCAAAATTTGAGATTGCGGGCCAATCCATTGACCCATTTGGACAAGCCACCCTCCTTCGTGCTGAGAACTCGAAGTTTGCGAAATTTGTTCTCGAAAGAACGTGCTAAATTTGCCCCATATTGCTGTAAAAATCCCAAAAAACGTCGGGACAAGCCCCCCCCCCCTAAATTGCTAATAACCAGGACAAGAACCCCCTTCCGGCCCACACTGAGACCCCGCGTTTGTACATGTATGATTAGCAAAATAACGATCAACAATAGGTTGCACACCTGCTTCGCTGAGGGTCGGCAACCCAATTAAGAAAATAGTAACTATTAATTTAGTCTCAAAAACTTCAGTGTTGTAACGACGCTTGGTGCCTAGGGCACCCCACCCGACAAGGGATAAAAATTATCTTCTCTCGGTCCCCCCGTCGCATAAATACGGCGGCATCCTCAAATCCCATTTCGAGTATATAACCCCTTAGGACTTTCCTCAACTGACCTGTAGCAAAAACTGCGTTGTGTTGTAGGGCGCCAGTGGAATGCCGTGTCGAAATCGTTCTTTCCTCACTTGCTCGGCCCGTCGTTCTTCCCTTTCGGCCAGTTGCACGCGTTCTTCAAATGACAATTTCATATAGGGCTTCCATTTGCGTCGTTTCTTGTTGGTTCCTCCACGTAAACGACGTCTACGCTTGCGTTTACGTGATCCGCCCGAATCGCCGGCGTTTCCGGACCTATTCTGTTTTTCCGCCGTCGAGTTTGCTTCTTCCATCGATTGGTCGACTTGTTTTTCCGGTAGCTCAGCTTGAACTTCGATATTTTTCGGAGAAACTTCCGCTGTCGAACTGGCTGCTATCTCGGCCATTCTTCAAAAATAGATAAAAAATAATATATAAAAACGATAGACGGTGCAATATATTTTGTTCGAGCGGGGGGGGGGGCAACCATCGTACAAAATAATGAAAAAAACTGCGAAAACGTATATACATGTATATATAAGCTACCACCAGCCACCTTAAATGCACATTGAGGGTGGGCGAAAAGTAGTAGAAAATTTTAGTAGAGCAATTAGGGAGACGCATTTTTGCATCACGAATCCCTATTGAAAGTATCGGATTTTCTGACATACGATAATCTTTCCTGTTCCAAACGCAACTGAACAGAATGATAACGAAAGTTATAATTATATACAATGTATTACGATAATACATACATACATACATAATTTTCACGTGTATATATATGTATAATAATAAAGGCATTTTCAATCAAGTACATTTGGGGGGTGGGGGAAATAGTGGACCTATTTTTTGGAGTTGCGCACCTTGAGGGAAGCATTTTTTATAAAAGAACCCCTATCAACAAATGTGGATTTTCTGAGGTATGACCCCTTCAAAATTGCATTTTCAGTGTTTTTGAAAGTAAACGTATATAGACCAATGTTTAAAGCCAAAAATGGCCGTAGTCTTTGTTTTTACTTACATATATAATAGTTCTCAATGCGCAATGAACTGATTCTCTAGGCTGAACTGGCAGAACTTTCCGTGAAAATTTCTACTTTTTACTTCAGAGCCTGAACCTAAGCCTAAGCCCTAATTAAGTTAGAATTTGGTCCGATTGTTGGGCGATTCTGGTGAATTTGGCCATTTTTTTAAAGAAATGGGGTCATTAGGTTTAGGCTTAGGTTCAATGACTTATTGACTTGATATGCCAGCTGGAGCCTAGAATCTTACCAGCTAAGTATAAACAATGTCTGAAATCATCATACAGCACTCAAAAATATACACAAGACAAAGACAACAGCGATTTTCACAGGAAAACCATTTGTTCAAAACAAGTCCAAAAACTCGTTCAAAACGCTGACAATTCTGGACTAGTTTTGAACGTTCAAAACAAGTTCAAAAGTTTTCTAACCAGGTTTGAACAAATTTGGCAGCCAGTATGCACAACTGGTTTTGGACGTTCAAATTTCGTTCAAAACTAGTACAAAATTGTATTGACCGCGTTTTGGACTAATTTTAGATGTTTTGGGTACACCCTGATACCATTCCTTTGAGTGTTTTGGCTTTAAAGTTTGGCCTCCATTCTACTTTGCTAAGCTGCAAAAGACAGACACCAGACCAGCGCCCCGGTCCCACAAAACATTTAGCAGTGCCTTGTTGCACAAAACACTGATAAACAGGGGCGTACCCGGGGGGGGGGGGGGGTACACTGAACCCTACTTTTGGCCAAGTTATACGAAAATTTCAACAAGGGTCCCCCCTGTGGTTTTTGTGGTTCAGCAAAAAAATTCTGATACGTTTCCAATTGACCAAATTTGGCCCAAAAATCAAAATTTTCTCCAAGTTGTTTGTGGGGGCTACCCCTGCCGCCCCCAAACAGAGTGGTTGCAGGTGTTTGGGGGCAGCTGCCCCCAGAAGCTGAAGCTTTTTTAGAATTTTTAAATAAAATTTGCATTGAAAAAGCAATTCTAAGTAGTACTTGTCGTGGTTGCAATTCTTGCAACAGGAGCCTTGGGGCGGCAGACCACCCCACACGCCGTTTTTAAGTTTTCCGTTGAACTTCGTCCTCCTGCTGCTAAGCCCCTGCTCCTTTCGTGTAGGAAAATGGAATGGATGATTGAGCCAAGTGACACAATTATAGACGTTTGTAAGTTGTAGCAGCAAGACGCAATTTTCAGTTTTAGACAAAAACAGTTGAACTAGGAACACAGGAAAAAAATTACTTTTGAACACAATTTGGTGCGTTGGAGATTTATCGCCTTATATATTGGGATTTTTTGGCGAGTTTTCGCTAGCAAATTGGCTCAAACTAACAAAAAAGTATCATATAGCACTCTCAGAAGGTTTAGCTAATGACGTCTTGACCCAAAAAACCTGTTTTTACCTACATAGTTCAGTTCCGTGCTACAGTGCTAGAGATGGCAATATTTAGTCCATTTTCACGAAACGGACGAAGTTGTATTTTAACTTAAAAGGAGACTGACGACAATTTTTTAAAAACGCACAAAACTTCTTCTATGTATAACTCCTCAATAAATGTATCACGTAAATGCCCGGCTTAGTTGAGTAATTTTTGGACCATATTTATAATATATACCTCCACCCACCTCACAGTTCTAAATTAAAAACCATACAAAATATATAAATAAATACATATTGTCAGCATTACTCATTATTAATACCAGTGGCGTAGCCAGAAAAAATTTCGGGGGGGATTGACTTTTCTATTTTTTCGAAAAGAATTAAAATACACTTAATTGCGATTTTAACGCAAAAAACGACACATATTAGTATTTTTTCGGTCAAAAACATGTTTATTTTACAGCGCTGCAGCATCGAACGTACAATTGGAGCTGAAAACTCCGAAAATTACAAAAACGGTGGCCGGCAAGGGTCCAGAAGCTAGCAAACGAAATTTTTTGACATAAAAACTGTAAAATTATATACTAAAAATGTAATTTTTGTAACAAAAAAACAGCTAAAACGATAAACCAAACATTGTATTAAGCAAATACATAGGGCACAATGCAGCTGTATGTATATGCACATGCTTTCATTCAAGATAGAAGCAAGGAACAGTATGCCAAAGAGTCGCAGGGGTCTGGGGACGGCAGCCCCCAGGAAAAATTTGATTGTTAGGCCAAATTTGGTCAATTGGAGACGTATCAGAAATGTTTTCCGGCCGGATCATAAAAACCAAAAGGGGGACCCTTGTGTACAATTTCAGTCGGAAAAAATTTCGGGGGGGTGGGGAATTCCCCTCGTTCCCTCCTACCTGGCTACGCCCCTGATTAATACACCATAGCAGATAAAGGTCATGTACATTATAGCAGTAATGAATGAATGGGCGATATAAAACCCCTCAAAAGAAAATTTTGGGATATTTTTGAAATTTCAGTGTAATTTTGGTTAATTGGGGACGTGTCGGAAAATTTTTTTCGGCGGTGTCATAAAACCAAGGGTGAACACAGATAAAAAGTGAAAAAAGGAGGGCTGAAATCGCGAAGGGGGGGCTAAAACCGCGAAGGGGGAACTGATGTCCCCCTGGCAGGGGTACGCCACTGCGGGTTAAATGCAGTTGGGGGAATAGTGGTCCTATTTTTTTTAGTAGAGCACCTTGAGGAAAGCATTTTTCCTACAAGAACCCCTATTTCATTTTTTGGATTTTCTGAGATACGACCCCCCCAAATCTGAACCCTCAATGAGGGACGTTTGCGCAATTTTTTCGGAAACCGGTGTTTTTTCCGGTCTAAACGTGTTTAAATGGTGTAGGAATAATGTTTACAATTTGTTGGAATCAAAACAGAAGCACTTTGACCCAGCCCTGCCGAAATATTGGCCAAATTCACCAGAAACGTCCAATTTTTGACCAAATTCAAACTGGGCCTCAATCTAGGCTTATGCTTAGGCTTAGAATGGGGCTTAGGCTTAGTATCAGGCTTAAGCTTAGACTCAGGCTTAGACTCAGGCTTAGGTTCTAAAAAATAGAAATTTTCAGAAAAAATTTCACAAGCTTAGCCTAAAAAATTCTGCCATCTAAGCCTACACGATGCCTCAAAACATCAAAACGCACTCAAAACTATCCAAAATCAGAGATTATAGCCATTTAGCTTCAAACTTTAGCATACACTCACTTTCAAAAACACTGAAAATGCCATTTTCAGGGGGTCATAGCTCAGAAAATCCAAATTTGTGGACAGGGGTTCTATTACAAAAAATGCTTCCCTTCAGGTGCTCTACTCCAACCCCCCCCCCCCCCGGCTGCAAACTTGATCCGTAGACAAACTTCAAAAAATTTTCGGGCAAAAAGGCACGTTGGCCTTTTCCTCAACTTGATCCTGGCTACGCTACTGGGGCCACTGGAACTGGAATTCACAATCTAACACTAACTTTTACCTTAAAAGTTAGTGAAACACTGAAAATTGGCCTCGAAATACTAACATTTTAAGTGTTTCAGGCTTAAATTTAAGTGTTTTACTAACTTTAGTAGGGAAACGTTAGTGTTAGGTTGTGAATCCCAGCCACAACTTCGTGATTTACAACATGTAATTGCATGTGCCTTTCCTTCCTGCAAGGCTCATCACACCTCACACTAAGCCTAAGCCTAAGCCCAAACTGAGTCTGATAATTACCCTGGGACAAAGCCTGAGCCTGAGCCTGAGCCTAAGACTAAATCCTAACCTAAGCCTAAACTTAAGTATTTTTGAAAATGCACACGCACACTCACATGTGATGAGCCTTGCAGGAAGGAGAGCTCAATTGTAATTGCAATATTGAACAAGAAATAAAAGTTGGTGGCGGAATTCGAGCCAAGCACGCAGCTTATGAAAATATTGAGCGTTAACGATCTGTGAAAGTTAATAGAAAAGTAATCGAAAACTCAATTAAATTGAAATCCGGAGCGCCCCCTTAATATTTTTTTATAACAAACATTTTTTTTATTTCAAACACAAAAGGCTAAAGTTCCAAAACAATTAGAAATGACAAAACCACTGCTATCTTGTTGTTTTTGCGTTTTCCTTTTTACTGGTTTCTGCAAGTTTCGGACATTCTCTGGCCCGTTTTCTCCTTTTATGATTCCACTGATGAAAGCAATAGGGGGGTTTGACTGTTCCATCTCCTTGAATACTGCTCGTAAACTGTTTTTTATTTCCGATCTGGAACTGACCTCATGTCCTTCTAGTTCCTATGAACGCTCGCGCTTACAATTAGCAGTATGAACTAGTAACTGGCGAAGTATTCTGTAGCCAATACTTCCTAAGCCTAAGACCAATACCCAAATGCTGAGCCCGGGCGGGGCCGTATTCTCAAAATTACCTGCAGATAAAGCTAGGTTAAATTTACCCACAATTGAAGGTGAAGGTAAAGTTAACGTTGAAAACAATGCTAACGTCGACAGTTGAAGGTAAATGTTTGCCGAATACATTATCTTCAGCTGTGAAACAAGTTAAAGCACATTTTTGACCCATTTTGATGGTAACCTTAGCTATCACATTACATATGTAGCTTGTGCTTAACACAACGTCTGAAAGAGAATTCGACTTTACCTGTGGGTGGGCAAGGGTAGTCTAAATTTTGCGTACAGGTACCACTTCGAGAATGTATGTGGTCCCCGTCCCCGACTCCCGAGTTTAAGCCCAGGCCCCGATTTATCGAAACAAAGTGATCGTCGTTGAAACTGTTTGTCGTTGAAAAAGCAAATGTTCGTCGTTGGAAAACAAATGTTCGTCGATGAAAAACAAATGTTCGTCGTTGAAAAACAAATGTTCGTCGTTGAAAGTTCGTCGTTGAAATTGTTCGTCGTTGAAAAATTTTTCAACGACGAGCTTTGG
Organism: Trissonchulus sp. WLG1_4; assembly: GCA_030248245.1. Classification (NCBI taxonomy): domain Eukaryota; kingdom Metazoa; phylum Nematoda; class Enoplea; order Enoplida; family Ironidae; genus Trissonchulus; species Trissonchulus sp. WLG1_4. The sequence continues at coordinate 5,446 of JASANF010004335.1, read as the reverse complement.
TTTTTTATAACATTATTAGGTATGTTCTAAAAGACAAAAGCTAATCGTTGAAAAAATTTTCAACGACGAACATTTTAACGGAGCTCAAGACATCCGTTGAAATGTTCGCCGTTGAAATTTTTCAACGACGAACATTTGTTTTTCAACGACGAAAATTTGTTTTTCAACGACGAACAATTGTTTTTTCAACGACGAACACTTTCAACGAGGAACATTTGCTTTTTCAACGACGAGCATTTGTTTTTCAACGACGAACATTTTCAACGACGAACATTTTGCTTCGATAAATCGGGCCCTGATGTGGTAAAGATAGCGAGCGTTCAAAGAAATTGTTACTAACCTTTGCTATTTTATTAAAAATCGGCTTGTTTGGCTAGCTAGCTACATAATTTTGGTGCAATTATTTAAGGACACGAAGCAAATCTGAGACAGTTAAAATTTAGACGACTGAATGGGTTCCACAAAAAATTGACCAAATGGTTTCAGTGAAAGGCCCTAAATCGATTAGACCTTTACTTTTATCAAGAGTACATAATAGGGAAGAGTATGCCACTCTTCCCTATCCTAGCTAACCGGCCCGGACGATGCTCCGGCCAAAATAGCGCTTTTACGCCTTGATTTCAGGAGGGGGGTACCCCCCTCGAATCATGACATGTCTTGATTTCAGGGGAGGACCCCCCTCAAAACCGGGAAGTGTCTTGATTTCAGGGGGGGGGGTACCCCCCCTCGTTTCAGCAGACTGCCAGCTCGAAATCGGTGGTGTCTTGATTTCAGGGGGGGGGTGCCCCCCCCTCGTTTCAGCACACCACCAGCTCACCATGCTGACAACGTGCTGAAGCCAGAGGGGGGGGTACCCCCCCCCCCTGAAATCAAGACACTTCCCGGTTTTGAGGGGGGGTCACCCCCCCTGAAATCAAGACATGTCATGATCGAGGGGGGGGGTACGCCCCCCCCCCCTTAAAATCAAGGCGTAAAAGCGCTATTTCGGCCGGAGCATCGTCCCAGCTAGGATAGGGAAGAGTGTCATACTCTTCCCTATTATGTACTCTTGCTTTAACCCTTTAATGCCCAGAGCATCAGCATCTCGCGCCAGGTAGCCTGATTCTGACACCTTCTAGTTTTTTTATCATTGCTCGAGTTACGTGCATCGTAGAAAGATCGCGAAACCACCATTCGATAGAGAAATAAATGGTGCACAAAACATAGTCAGACGATTAATTGTCTAGGACGCACCGTTTTTGCGTTATAAGCGCTCAAAGTTGAGAATTTGTGAAAAAATTGCGCCATCGCTCAGGCATAATATGTACCTCCCCCTAGAGTATTAACACAAAAGTCGTGCGCTTGCCATAATTGAAGGCTAGCAATAGAGTACAACATTTGTTGTATCTGATGCATACAAAGTTGACTGCTGGCGGCGCAACCCAAAATCTAGATGAGGTCACGAAGAAAATACTACTTTTTGCGATGAAAAAAAGTTAAATTTGCACATTGCTTATGGAAGCATAGGTTTTGTTGTGTGGCAGAAGATTCAAAATTTGGCCACTAAATATAAAGATCTAAGCTTTCTGAAAAAACAATTTGCAGTTCAGCTGAATAGAATGAACAAATCAAGTTTTATGGCCCCCGATTGGGTATTCATCACGTGATGTGCCAAATGGCAGCTCTGGGAATTAAAGGGTTAAAAGCCATTTCACACGAAGATGCATTTTTCTATGACGTAAGCCATGGCGCATAAGCAAGATTCAATAGGTATTTCATATAATGCACAAACTAATTCTATGAGTCCACATTTTTATTCCGCCTAGAGGCGGAATATTTGGAATGAAATTTTTATATCAGGAGTACATAATACGTACTGTGAGCCACTCCTGGGCCTATGCTTAGCATAGGCCTAATATAGGGCAATTTTTTTCCTGCCAATGGGGTCCTAAAAATATTACAAATGGTTCGACCTGAAAACAAATTGCTTGAACGAAAGAACATGTACGTGTAGTAATCCTACTAAAGTAAATTTTTCAAAACTAAAGTTGCACTTTTAATTTCATTCATTTTATTTTCCAGACTGCCTACCCCCCCTTCTGTCTGGTTGTTGACAGACAAATCAATAATAGAACGTCCAATCAATAATGATATGTAAATTAGTTTGATTTTCAGCCAATCACTGAAGCACCAATGTTGCGTACGCGGTTACGCAGCCAATGAAAATTGAGAAGGCGGGGTTGTAATATTATGCAAATGAGAATTCGGTTAAATAGTTGACTTGGCGTAGTTGCATTAAAAGAATTTACGTCAGATAGAAGGAGATGCTTCATGTTGTCTAGATATATTAACAGCACAGACATCAAACAATGGTTCCTCCAAAGTCCAAAATACCTACTACTGTTAATGACTGCATTAGTGCATCTATGCATTTAACTGAAAGCAACTGTTCCCAACTGAAACAAAGCTGTCCCTTAATTGACCGGCCAAGGAAAAAATCGTAAATACATAGCTAACTCTCAATTTTTGCTTTAACAAGTTTAGAAATAAGTCTGGTTTGTATGAAAAAACTATTTGAAACAATTGTACCTATTACTTGCACAGAAAAGGATGCGACTGTAGCTGTTAGTTGGGTGGGTTAGGTGTTGCGCAAACGTTGATTGTAACTTTCTTAATTCACAGTTATACCATATTTCTCGTGCATCAAACTAATTTGCTCTTGGCGGTGTGACGCTATAGGATTAAACGCCACTATGTCGGAATTTGCCCCTTTTAGGGGCCTACTTGTTTATTTTTATCAATTCATGCTTGTGTCGTATGCCCTCAAGGGTCGATTCACTCATACTTGTGTCCGTGCGGAGATTGGGATGGGACAAACGGATGAACCGACGTCCGGAGAAACTGCACGACACTACGACAGTTCAATTCATTCTGTCGTCGAGTTCAGCCGTGTGCCCTTCATTTCAACTGTGTATATGTCCGTTCATCCGTACTAAACGGCACAATTTCATTTTGTCCCTATATGAATGTCTGGCCAAGTTAAATTCAGCTCAACTCTTCCGAAATTCTAGGGCATACAAACGCTAACGCTCATACAGCTCAAGAAGTATGAGTCGCACCTTTGTCCGTACACCCGCATGCCCCAACGTTCGTAGTCCGTAATTGAAGAAACGAACTTACTCTTTGTCCTAAGCCCTACTACTGAAGCAATAAATCGACCCAAATGCAGTCGCTTGCGCTTATACTCCATCGCGTACGCCATGCAATGCAGTTCACCCACGTGGCAAACTTGGATAACAAACGCTAGCGAGCCTAAACTACAAGTTTCATCACTACTACCCTAACTACAGTCCTATCACAATAACCTAACCACTCCCAAATGAAATGAGAAACATTTTATTTAAGAACAACAAAACACATAAAAACAAATTAAGCAATTATTTCACAATACTGAATACAGTTGGTTTGAAAAACTTAGCAATTTACATCATTAAATTAAACAACAATATTAGTAAAATGTTTTTTTGTGTTTATATGCTACTGTTTCGTAATTTTGAGGCTGAACGGCAATAAACTGTAATATTATGAATCGACCTTTAAAATCAAGTCTCAAGCACCAAATTCGCAAATCAAACTGATTATAAAAAGATAAGATTAATTCGATCTTGTATTTTAAATTCCTCAAAAACTCGGACCCTTGGGATTGACAAAATGTGTTTAACTAGGGGAATACCGGATTAAAGGGTTAATTATAATCCGATTAAACGGTTTAAAAAGTATGCTGAAAAATGCCATTCCAAAACCTCCGGATTAAACGGACTTAACTTCTAGCGCGCTGCTTTTTAATCGGACTAAACGGACTTAACTATGCAGGCTAATGTTAAGCGTACATGTTAAGTCCGTTTAGTCCAGAGGCAGTTTTTGAATGGGGTCAGACTAAAATTTAGCCGCTGACTTATTTTAACTCTTTTAGTCCGTTTAGTCCGATTTGTCATTCCAAAACCTCGGACTAAAATAAAGCCAGTCCGTTTAATCCGGTAAAGGAATAGGCCCTTGGACTCGGTCTATAAAATATTCTTTTCGAATGAAATAGAACATCACAATGAAACTTTCAATGTGTATTTCATAAGACCATATGTTTTACTCTAAATCCCGTTCCCGACCACAAGTTCTAATACGATATAAAATACCAAAGTCTGACAAAAAATAGTTGTACCACTCGAGTAAACTAAACAAGTGATTTCGTTACGTACAGAATAGATTTTGACTATAAGAGAGGTCATGGGCCAGTTGATCAACTTCACAAGTCTTACAATTATTATTGTAACATTTGTAAGGGAAAAATCAGGTGATTCGTAATGAATTTATATGATGAATTTGTAACGATTTTGCACTTACTATTGTTACAATTGTAAGACTTGTAACGTTGTGCAACAGGCCCCAGCATGTAGTAGCAGAAGTCATGCCACTAAAATAAGTGGCGCAATCTGTTTTCAATCAAGACTTAAAAAACATTTTATGAGATGGGCGGCAATTGAACGACAGTAGCGTTGAAATCTTGAGAAGCGTCCATGAATAAGTAATTGTTGATCGGACCGTGACTCCGACCAGCGCCCTGAAATAAAAACATTGGAAATTCTAATTCAGAAGTACTATAAATTCGCATTCGAAATTATATAATCGGAAAATGATAGTACTCAAAAACTGCATTCGAAAATAAGTTGATAATAATACTTGAAATACTAAAAATTCATAATCAAATTAATAGAGATAATAATAATAATACTAGAAATTCGTATGTGAAATTGTGAACTTAACGGATTAACCTCAAATTTATCAAAAAAGACCGACCATAAAACCCATATTATGAACCCTGTTTTTTTACGTCTAGTTAGTACAGGTGCTAAAACTGTTAAACTGTTTTCTTATTGAAATCGCGTGTTTCTTTGTATCCAAGAGTCCAGCAATTTTTGGTCAGACTTTAGTATCACTTCTAAATGCTTCTCCATCCTAATGCCTTTAAATTTACCCGTATAATTTCCTGAGCAAGCAGTCCACCTAGAATAGCGCACACCGGGCTGATGGGATCACCGCACTGGCTAAACACACCAAAAATTTAATAAATAACAGCAAAATTCATGTATATACTTAACTCATACTCACGTACTCAAAGGATACTTACAGCTGTATGTCCATTCAGCCGGCAAAATTACGACAAAATCAAACTACCAAATAATGTATAACTAATAGTACTACATACTATGGTACTAATACTAATACTTAGTATATTAGTCTACATACTACTAATAGTCCTAAGTATTATTATAAAAATGCCCTTCACAGAAGGGCAGCAATGTTAGTAGAATAGGAAAGCGGAAAAATGCTAATATGCTTGTTAAACACCCAGGACAAGTTTTGCCGCCGAATAGGAAAACGCAGCTTGCTAAATGAAGCGGACAAGAGTTGT